>VYZS01018567.1:0-12658 GCA_013400695.1 Neodrepanis coruscans | reverse complement strand
CCCCCCCCCAGACACAACAGCAGTCAGGCGGAGTCCCCTCCAGCCGGGCTGGCTGTGCCGCGGCCCCCCTCGCCCCCTGCACCCAGACATGGGCCGTGGGGGGGACGTGTGTGAGTTGTTACCTGTCTGGAGCCAGCTCTCCGTTGGTTTTTCCCTGCACGGGGTCCTCCTTGTACATCCGAGTGCCGTAGAAGTACCAGTACAGGGCACCGCTGCTGTCCTCGCCCAGCGGCTCCACGCGGAGGCTGTCGGCGTCCAAGCCCTGCGCCCACCGGGAGCCCCCCCCCCGCCAGACAGTGACAAGTTGAAAAGCGGCCACATTGTCACACAAAACATGATGACACCCCTTCGCAAACACCTCCCTCCCTCCCTCCTCCCCTCCCACCATGCCACAGCAGCAGTACAGCTGCTCCTCCCGGCCAAGCTGGGAAAATGTTACTCCAGGGGGAAGGCGACTGTTCGCTCGCTGTCCAGGAAGGGATTTAGATTGGCATCTCTAATTTGAATGGCCTCTCTCGTTTTAACATTTCATCTCTGGTGCTCCTGACAGGGAAGGTCTAATTAGTGCTGGCGACAGTCACGCACAGCCCTGAGAAGCTCCCTCCCCCCTTCCCTGCCTCTACACCCTTCCCCCAGCTCCCCCAGTACACTTCAGCCCCCATCCTTTCATCTCACACCATCCCTCAGCAAAGCAGTCTCGGCTCTCACAGCCCTGCCATTGCCATTGGAGCATCTCCAAATCCACTCTTAGGAAGAGTAGCCAATGAAGCCAATTTACTTAGAGACTCCTGTGTTATGAATTCATCTGCACAGGCCAAGGAACCAAGTCCTGAGCGCTTGCCTTGGGCCCTCTGCAAGGCAGAGGAGGAGATGGGGAACTGCCAACACACTGTATTGCCACCAGTCACCTGGCCTTAAATTACACTGGAAAGCACAGGAAGATTCAGTGATGTGGCCCAGCTCCTGCAGCCACCCTGTTTCCCCCAACCCTGCTGCCCAAAGCACCTTGAGGAGGTCGAAGACATCATCTGCATCCAGGCGATAGTCACAGAGGCGGTGCAGGATCTCCACCCGGGTGCGCAGAGGCAGCTCCTGGAACGTGGACTCCCGCAAAGGGTTGGGTTTCCCCTCCTCCAGCTCCCAGCGGTAGTTGATGATGTCCTCCAGGTAGCTGTGAAACGTCTGGGATCTAACCAAGGGAAAAAAAAAATCCCATACACTTACTGTAGTTTGGCATGCCAGGAAAACCTGGTGCACACCAAGCAACTCGAGCAAACACAACACAGAGACAGCACCTGAAGGAAAACTGTGCCTCATGACAGCCATGGTTGGGTGCAGCTCTCTAACTCATATTCCCAAAACACAACAATCCCATTGCAACACCACCAGATTTCACATTATCCAGAGACAGCTTACAGGACTCTGCATTACTATTATTTCTTTCTAAGCTGAAACAACAAGCTCAACATTATGGCAACCCAGCTTCATTCCCCTTCTATCCAAATGGACAGTGCCTTCTGCTAGCACTAACATTCATCTTTACTAAAATAGGATGCAACAAAGTTTATTGGTCTGATCCCCTTCCACCTCTCTCCACTTGATGCATAAACCCTCTTCTTCAGCTTTCCATTTGCCCCTCACATCTGTCTTGCCAAGCCCTGCTTCCCCCATGCTGCCTCTAAAGTAGTTTTACATGCCCTGGTTCAGTGCCTTGAACCTTTCCACAGCTGATCACCTCCTCCCTACTTTGCTGCTGTATGCTTCCCACACTCCTGCTGTGGCCCCTACTCCCCTCTCCCTCCGTCCCCCAAAGGTGCTGCTGCCACTTTCTGCCTGTTCCTTCATCCCTGCCTCTGGAAGGACACCAGCACAGCCCAGTCAACACACTCAGATTAGAACCTGACACACAACAAGACACATCCCCAACACAAGTGAGTCTCCCAAACAGGGCTCAGCCCAGAGGATTCTCTCCTCTGTAGCCTCCCAGACGATCAAGCTGAACATTTGAGGTCTTCATAACCACTGCTACTAAAATGATCTTTCTCATTTTCTAGCTGGGGCACATGAAGTCCCACTTTTATTCCCAGCAGTTTATCATATAACTCAAGGAAGCAGACATTTTTTACCCTCATCCGTCATTGAGGGTAAATGTCCCCATCTGACATGCATAAGACTGCTGATGGGAGCTTAAGGCTAAAAGAACTCCTGTCTATATTTTAATGAGACTTAAGCCTTTATACTGAATGCTGAAAATTTCAAGGGAGGGAATGAAAAAGGGCTGGTGAGGCTACGTGTCCCTAAATATAAAACTTTCTGAAGATCTGTCTGTATGACTTTGAGTCCTGAGACTCGCTAGGCTCACTCACTCAGCCTGCTCGAGCTGTGTCCCCTGAGCACAGCAAAGGAGGACCCCCCCATGCCCCAGCCATTCTTGCACACACGGGAAGTCCATATGCCAGCAAGAACACCACTAGGTACACATTCCCACCAGCTCTCAAAAAGGCAGCTCAACTTGATAGGTTTTTGGCACAAGCAGATTACTCTATATGATTAATGGAACCGCGCCAGCGCTGCAGAATCGCATTTCCCTGAGAAACTGCTAACTTCCACAAAAGCTATTATTTTTTAACAAAGAGATAGAGCAGTGTCATCCAACTGAAGAAAGATCATTAAAAGTCAACTAGAAGTTAGCTATTAGACAAAGGTCTTCACACACTTGGTGACGACTGGACTTCTTCGCAACGACCATGGCTGGACAGTGACTGCAAGAATGAAGGAACAGATGCCTCAAGCCATGTCCACCTGGCAGCATTTCCCTTCCTCCTTGAGTAGAGAGAAGTTGGTATTACCACCCTGCAGATCACTCCTCACCAGCCTGCTTCCTTCTGACGTCAAACGCAAGCTGACCTCCCTGAAATATCTCCTCTCACCAGATGACTGTTATCAGCTCAGATTAAATATACCTGGATTTAGTGCCTTCTGCAGCCTGGAGTTTGTTTTTTCCTTCATGACACAAGCAAAGCATCAGTATTTTCAAGTACCATCGTTTTCACCCCCACTAATATCAGCAATCAAACAAATGCAACTTGAAGCAGCCGCTATGCTGACGAAGTTCAGTCAAAAAAGGAGGACTGACATTTTATGAAATGTCATTTTATGTGCTGCCTCAAGTAGTAATTTTAGGGTAACAACTACAGCAAACATCCCTTTTTAAACTGAAATATTCAGTGCACAGTACACCCACATGAAGTAGCTGTGCATCCCCACAGTGTCTTCCTCAAAAAACTCAAGACCCAACTTCCAGCAAGGACATCAACTTGGAAAAGAGTGCAGAAATAGATCCCCTTTATAGACTCTTAGTGAGTTTTATTTGATCACACATCTTCAATGTTAGATATTCATTGAAGCCATTAGATTAAAACATAAAAAACACCAAACAAACCAAAACCAACCAAACAAAAAGACAGCTTTGGCTAGCTTCCAAAGCAGAAACAGTGATGAGAACATCTTTTCCTGAAAGCAGGAAAGTGACACCCGTGTTTGGATGTTTAGTTGGTTGCAGAAGGGAAATGACTATAAGCTCTCAGAGAACATTTGAGTTTCAGCCCCCTGAGTTCAGTTCTTCCACTCTGTCAGAGCTGAAGGCAGAAGATCATTTCATCAAGTTTGATAAGGAGATTCTGGCTATTTCAAACAAAATTGACAGAAAAAGTAGTTTCCTCTAGGATCCTGAATAACTAGTGAGTTACAAGGAACGCCAGGAAGAAGCCACAAAAGTAATGAGGTTTTATCTGCTCCTATTTTTTTTCAGCTAATTTTTTTTTTCTACTGAGGAAAACCAGAGAAAGGCATGGATCAGACAGATCCTTTTACCCCTTACATGAGTCCACTCATCTTTCTCTATCATTTTGCCTGCTCTCAAAGAAAACTGATCCAGGAAGCCCCTCAATTCCAGAAGATCATCTGAAATCTTTGCCTATGAGACTCTCTCTCCCCCAGGGACTGGCTGTGTTGACTTAACCAATTTGGTTTGACTTTCACATAAGTGGCTAACACTAGAAATTTCTGCCATTCACCCAGCATTCAATGCATTACAAGCTCTGTTCTTAAGAGCACTTTTGAGTTCCTACCCCCATCAATTTTCAAAGACAGCTACTGTGCATTTGTCGCTTTGAATAAGGATAGAAATGAGAACCAGAGATGAGAAACAGATGTCTCAAGGCATTCCCAATCATTCTCAATCTTGCCCAATTTATATTTTCCCTCTTAATGGGAACCGACCTCTTTTCTTCAGACAAACGTAGGGTGCTCATCTTCAGCCTGTCTGCCACACCTTCAGGTAGTTTCACTTAGACTGTCTATTCCATTTCCCTTTGGAAAAGTTTCTAAAACAGCCCCCTTGGTTTGTAGAAGAAAATCTGCAGGGAGCACAGCAATCTGTGGTAACCCTGCCCTTGGAGTTCTTCCCCATGCAAAGCAGAAATGCTCAGGACTAACAGCTGAAAAATTCAAAACCAAGAAATCAGAGACACAGGGCCCAGGAATGGAATTACTTGGATAGTCTGTTAGACACCCTTTTTTCAAGCTCACTAATAGGACAATGATACAATTGCAGGTATGTCAAGTCCTACAGAGTCTCTGCTGCAGCTGAGAACCTCTGAAAACCCTTTTGAAGGTGGGAAGAAGGCAGGAGGGAGGTAACTGAGCTGAGGAGACAGATGTATCCATTCTCCAAAGGTCCTCAGCATCACTGAGACTTGCAAAAACACTCAACCAGTGGAAGCAATGTTAGGTCAGTAGTGTCCTTTCTCTACAAACTGGAGCATTCCCAAGGAGGCTGAACTGGTACATGGACACATTCTGTACTGGGGCATGTACCCAGAGGAAAACCAACTCTCTTCTGAAAGTAAACTGGGAGTCCTAGAAATAATTTACAAAACACTGAGACCATGGTCCACGACTGTCACCACATGTCAACCACTTCCTCACGTACAGCATGACCATCTTCCATACAGCTCATTAACTGAGGAAAAATATTACAGAAATTAACTATAAGAGATCAGAAAAGGTACCTGCAACTGTAAAACATCATCCTTTCAACCCCTTTATCCCATCCCAACTTCACTAGCACCATTAACATTTCAGAAAACCAAGACAAAATTTCCCTCACATCTCTTACTTTGCAGTTGCTCCCTGATGTGCAGAGCAATCTGGATAGCTGTATTGGGGTGGAGTGGAATAGTACATGCATATCTATGGGGTACATCCCACATGGATGCAGACAATTTTTCGTGAGCCCAATGCAATTCTTAGCCTCATCCCTCGCTGCACTCTGAAATCGAAGGGTTGTAGTCAGAGGGCCCTGTCTTTTTCCGCAAAGATTAAAAAGGAGGTCAAAGCTGAATTGCAACTGTGGTCGAAAGTTTTAATCGTATGTTGCAGATCTCTGCATACACAAAAGGAAATCTGGGGCACAGGGAAGGACACGACCAAGCACATCCATGTCAAAGGGGACGAACAGAGTCAGACAATCCACAACAGCACCAGTGAGGAGGCTGCAGCTCAAGCTGCCTGTGATCTTCAGCAGCAGCTGCAAAAAAATCAGGGCATAAAGAAGATGGAGCAAGTCGAAGGAGGGGCTGCTCTCCAAGATGGGTATCAGCGTCCAGAACAGCCAGAGAAATGATACACCCCTGACAGCTCAGCTCCACAGCCCGGCCATCTGCTGCCCGGCTGCCTCCCAAAGAGGGAGGTTTCTCTGTGCTCCGGGAGAGGGGAGTTGAGGACTCCTCCCCCTGCCTGGTGATCCCAGTGGCTTCCCCCTGCTCGCAGGAGAGGCACATTTCCCACTGCCCGGGCTTTTAATGCGTGGGGTCACGCTCTGCTGTCACAAAAAGAAGCTTGGCCAGCACGCGTGCCCGGCTTCCCGGAGGGGGTCCTTCGGAGACCTCTGGAAGAGAGGGTGAACATTTCACAGGGTTGACGGGATATATGGAAAAATTTGTTCAGAGCTTCTGGTGCACATGCTTGGGAGGGAACAGCTGCACCTAGAGACCCCACAGGCACCCACACCAGGGCAAACTCAATGTGAAATTCCTTCCAAGCAAACCCAGAAAACCCTTGGGGCTGGAATTATGTGTACACGCATTTTTTGCCCTTTTTTTTTTTTCATCCTCATGCTCAAAGGAAGCAGAGCCACTTGTGTTTTTAGTTTTAAAGACTCCAAAGTAAATCAAGTCTTGGCTGGAAAACTGTAAACAAAATCAAGCCAAACAAACAAAAGCAAAACCAAACACTGATTCAGTAAGAGAGTCCGTGTGTCAATCTGCACTTGCCGCGGGCAGGATGCCATGGCCTAAGCGTGGAATTACTGTCACAGCACAGTGTCCTATCTGGTCTACTGCTTCCAATTTTGTTACAAGCACCCCCCTGCGCCCCAATCTCTAAAGAACACCGTAGAAACCATTTCCCCCCCAAAAAAGAACCCCAATCCTGCGTGAGTGAATATTGGATTAGAAGAAACAGTAGGGTAAGGAGCTGGAAATACCGGAGACAAAAATCTCCCAATGGTGCTCAGCTACTTTTGGCACACACAAATTAGCTTTCTGAAAGTTCAGATGCCAAATAATTGCCTGGACCCACTAGCTAGGATATCTATCATGCTGACAGTGTTTTAGGTCTCTTGTTCCATTTCATTTACAAAATGCAACAGAAGAGTAAATACTGGAACACGCTTGAGCTAAAACTGCTGGAAAAATGGCAAGCCTGACCTGTGTCTAATCCCAGACAGTATATTGTTCTTGAGATTAAAACCAAGAACCCTGATAAAACCAGAGGATGACAGAGAACAGGAACAACAGACCTCTTCCATATCCTGCCCAAGACTTGTATGTGGGAAGAACATGGAAAATAGCATTGGGAGAGCTCAACCTTTCCTTCAAAGACCATTTGAACAGGAATATAATTACTCTTGCAGTTCCTATTAGACAGTAAGCCAGAAAGAAAAATAATTTAAGTGATACCTCTATCTGGTAAATGCTTTAAAAGCTGAAAAAGACTCAGATTACCCCAGCTACCCAGCACAAGCACTGCTTTTGGAATGAAAAGAGGCTTGGGCACCTAATTCACAGGCTTTGCCTCTGTGATTTCTCTAGTTAAAAGAAAGAACCATCTCAAAAATCAAGGTCTTATCAGAACAGACGTTTTATCATGGAATTAATTTTATGGACTGAAGATATTTCACCTTATGGGCTGGCACCTTTTAAGTTCTAAATTGGCAAAAAGGCACCAGCTTGGTGTTGGGAGTCACTCAGGTGTTAATGAGAGCATTAACTGACAGATGGCATTCAAGATATTTCTCGCCTCTCCAATGAAGACAGCTTCTTTGCTAGAGCAGAGATCAGGAAAGCTTAATTCTTAACAACTATACAATGCCTTGGCACAAAGACAAGCCCTCTGGAAAGTAATGGGAAGGATTCAGGGTTTGCTGGGATGACCTCAGTCAAACATCATTAACAGGGTCAGGGGAAGCAAAGCCTATTTCAGAAGAAAAAAAATAATGTAAGGGCCCCCATGATCAATCTATCGTTGCTTGTCAGAAAGAGAAAGCTTAGGCTGACCTTAGAAGCAATATGAGTTACTACTACCAGCCTGACCTTGAGCTCTCATGTAACAATGGAGACTTCTTTTTTTTTTACTGTATTAATGAGCTTTCTTATCTGAGGTGGGGGAGGAAGCTTTATGGACCAGCTGGTACTTCACCTTCAAAAAATTTACCCTACTGAGAAACTAAGTCAAGCATGATGCAAGGAGAAAAAGATGCTACCTCATCCTTGTGGGAGAGGAATGGGTTGGGAAGGTATCCTTCCCAAGCCCTCTGTGTGCAGTTTGCTCAGAAGGTGTGCAAGCCAGCAGAAAGCATGTACTCCTCAGACCATGGGCCAGCTTGTCATCAGGGTGGCCAAACTGGCAGAGGCTCAGGGGCAACAAGCACCCTGAAGAGTCTCTCCACAAAACAGTTCACTGCAGCAGAGTAAAATGACAGAGAAGCTGGAGATCCATAAATTATGACCTTAACAGCCACATTTTGTTTTGCAATTCAACTAGCAGCGACACTAGTTGCACCACTGATTGGGATGGACATAAAAATTCCAGCCAGGGACAGTCTAGAGTGATGCAGTAACTCCTGGCCACACTTCTGACAGACCTCAGCAAGGTCCAACCCTGGCAGAGCCCTTGTGATGGAGGAAACAAACACCCAGGCACATCCCACTTTTCAGTGCCTTTTTTGAAACATGCCTGGAGAAAACCTGGGGGCCCACTAGTGGCTGTGACCAAAGGAGGACAGCTGACATTAACAGACCCAGAATGAGACCACAAAGGAAGGGAAAAAAAATTAAATTCAAACTACACTGACCAAAGCTCCACAGTGAAGTTTCTCCTCCCAGAGTTGTAAAGACAGCAGAGATTGCTGGAGTACAAGACTATCACAAGGCATGTACTGGCTTGCCTTTTGTCCTCCTCCACTGTGAGCCTGAACTACTTTTTTTGAATGCAAACATTGCATTGCATTACCTCAGTAATTCTGCAGCTTACCTGTGTGGCCATCAGGAGCACTGGCAGTGAAGGGGAAGAGAAAGACATCTGAGAATTGAGCAGATCAATTGCATTGAGCTTTACACACAAGAACATTTGTCTTCACCATTGTTGAACACAAGGACCAAAAAATAGCTCGTTAGCAGATGCTAAGTAGGGGCAGCTCTTTCCTAAAATAGTCTGGTCTAACTTCTGGATTTGTCAGTCTGAAACATGAGCAATTGGAGGTTTCCACATCCATGAAAAATATACAAAATGGCTTTCACAAAAGTAAAGGACAGCAGAGTAATTTCAGCACCCTAGCAACTCCTGTTCCCCATCCCTCACTTGTCCATCCCCTATCTTGCTTCCAGAACTCAAATGTGGCACTAAGTTCAGACCACCCTCATGAATATACTGAAGAGATGTTTGGAGAAGACATCAAGGTTCTGGACAAGGTTCTCCAACATAATGCAAATTTAGGATAGGATCTCCAGCAGAAGGGCTGTTCAATCTTGCTAAGGGAATCTAATTTACACGGCTGGCTGCTGTGGAATCCACTGAGTTTCCAGCTGAACTCTTAAAGTGTTTGTGTTTAGGAGAGGTAAAAAAAAATCTGCTAAGAAAACCCATGGCTGTCAACAGCTCAGGACACTCCTACTCCTTGTGTCCCTCCATCTTACCTTGAGCAATCTTCCATACAATAAAAACTGGGGAAGCTGGAAGGGGAGCTGGCAGATATGCTGTATCCCACAGAGAAGCAGAATAGGAACAGCTATGGAGCGAGGCAGTGTCTCCGGGGAGGCAGAGAGAATGGAGAGCTGATGTGGGCTGTCTAGTCTAATAAGGGATCACACCACAGGAACATGTGCTGGCTTGACAGAAGCAAGTGCAGCCACTTAACCTGGGTATGACAGCTGAAGTGGGAGCGTTGCTTTGCTACCCCAAAAAAAGGGGAGCATGAAGGAGGAAGAGGAAGGCACAAGGTCACCACAGCTGCCCACCCTTTAGGGAGGTTCCAGGTCTGCTTGTCCAGACTTCTCACCCCAGCCACAGCTGTAAAACTGAGCAACCAAGGAAGTTTCCAGCTTGGGCTCCTTAGCACTACTAGACTACACTCAGCAACTCTTGAACTAGATGGAGATGCCCTTTTACCTCCCCTCAGCAGATATGTGCTGCCTTTCACCCCCTTTCCCTCACACAAAGGACAGGAGGCAGCAAGTCCACCCCTCCCAAGGGAGACGCCAGCAGTAGGAACTGAACTCACCCAGACACCAGTGTGGCAAAAGGGCATGCTCTGATCTTCCCCAGCTGTCTTTGGTCTGTGCTTCTCCAGTGATTTGGTTCTTATCTAGCAACAACCCTACGGATGACACAGCTGCTGGGGGTAACTTGTTTGTTATTTTGCTGAGAAAATGCAGAAAAGCAGCAGAGATACCAGCACAGATACAGCACCATCCCGCATTGGCCTCTTCTGGAAAGGCTCTTTCCTTAGGCTGGCAAATGCCGGGGACAGGCAGGAGTGCTGAGATAAGTGTCTATTTGATCTTCTTTTCCCCATTCACCCTGGATTTTTCACTGCTTTATGTTCACAAAACGCCAAGACAGCTAATCTGTGACCCCTGTTAATTGGGCTGTGTGAGAGAAAGGCAGTACCGGCAGCAGAAATCACACATACCTGTTACTTTGAACTGTCCTGTCATTTTCTGTCTCCCTGCTTGCAGGAGCTCCAAGCACCCTTCTGTGAGCTGGGGCTGCTCTATTTTCATCGCCTACCCTGGGATCAGCAGGAGTGGCCACAAATTTTCCACGTTGTGGTCCTGCCTCTAACACCTCAAAGCACAGGGAGGCAACAGAGGCTTGTTGTTGCTTCTCCTTCCGTGTGAGAAGGTGAAATTAATTTTCAGTGAAGGAAACACAACCTGAAGGCACCGATGGCCATGATTACCTATGCCCAGCTGCTCCTCACTGCCCTTATCTGCCTCTCTGTTGCTCCCCCTCACACTCCCCACCACAATAGCAGGGAGAAGTGAGCAGATGCCCGGCATCCATCTCCCCATCCCAAGAGACCAGCAGCCTATTTGGCCAAGTAAGCCAGGGGAAGAAAGCAATTGGTGTGAAGATGTAAAACATTGGAGAAAAGAGGGGTTGGATTTGCCAAGCCTGGTGGATTATGCAGCTCTTGGAGGATGAGGAAGACACATATGGTTAACTAGATGCATGCTGGGTGCAGGGGCCTGCATTTGATTTTTAGGTAAAAGCAAGGGCTGCTTGTATTTTTTTTTGCTTTTTAAGGAGAGGAAAAAATAGGAATATGAGCAGCTATGAAACCAGAGCAGCCAGAAATATCCCAAACAACAGCTGAAGACATATGGTACCAAAGGAAAAGAGAAAGTCCTGAGGGCAAAGGGGACAAGCAAGACGGTGCACACACTACCCAGACAGACTCAGAGAGTATTAATGGATTAAAATAAAATTTAAAATGTGATGAATACCTATTTGTCTTTCAATGCCCAACCCTTCCTTCAAACTCAGCGAGTCTCTGCAATCTCCATGAAGGGGTGATTTGTGCTCTCAACACATGCAGGGTTTTGGGGTAGTGGCATGGACAGAGAAGCAGGAACTCCCTCCCCCACTCCTGATGTGCAATTTGTGTGAAAACTGGTAATGACAAATCAATGAGTTGGATAACTGGATTAAAAAGGAGGAAAAAAATCACTCTGCTAAGAGATCAGGAAACATCACTATGTTGAGCAAACAGTATTGTTATGTATATGTGTGAAAACATGAATTAATGTAGCAATAGATGAACAAAAAGGATTATTTACCTTGAATGGATATGAAAAGACAATTTGAGACAGTTTCAAAAATTGTCTTTTCCCTTAATTACATCTGCACCAATACAATAAATGGAATGATTCTGTTATTTTCTATGGGCATTGTTGGTTTGACTCAGGGTGACCATGTTCACACCAAAGGTGTGTTGGAACACACCTGCCCAGCTTGGCCAACACGCTAAACCACAACATACTTTGTATTTCACAGTTTATTCAAGTTTACCTTTAAGCTATTACCTCGAAACTGTAAGTCAAAGGGATCAATAACAAATCAGTTGCATTCAGGGTGATGCAGAGCCCGTGAGATCAGCAAGGGTAGGTTTAAACTCCAAGAAGAAACCTTTTCTATCATCATCTACTAACATGCATTCTCTTACCTGTCACTGCATTGAAACTTCCACTAGAACTCCAGCATGGAAGAAAGTAGATGATATTGTGGCTACTTTTTGTCTTCTTGCTTAAAAATAGAGACCTCAGTTCCTTGAGATATGGCTGAAATTTTAAAATATCCTGCACCTGGAAATATATAGGAACCACCAGAAAACTCCTGGTCAGATATCCTGCCTGTCTGAATGGGAAGAAGACTTGAGTGTCTGTCAGGCAGTAGAAAGTTTCTGCTTCTTTACTGAGGGTTGCACTGAACAGTCAATCAGCCACAGAGGGGACAAGTTGCATGTTCCCAAAAGGGTCAGCCACTCTTTTCCTGCCTTGAGGACTCCATTTTTGAGCCAAGGGAGTTTGAAAGAGTCAGTATCAGTTTCTAAAGCTTTACCCAGAAAGGGAGGCACAACAAGTGGTACCAGTGGTACCACTAAGGCGGAAAAGACCAGGGAAAGAAGTTAACTCAATCCATAACCTACGATAAATTAACAATAGAACTGAAAACACTTACCATCATGCCTAAAAAATTGTAGCTGTCAAGCTGGCATGTGATTCTGCAAGAAGATACAAGGGAGATGTCTAAGTGTAGGTCATGTCTTGCCACGTGATGACATTGATCTTGGCTGGGGAAGGGCCAGGGAGAATGGCTTTCATTAAGCAATGAATTCCCTAGCATACTAGTGAGTAGTGTCAGAGCTGAGAGAGTTGGGGCCCAACACTTCCTTATTCAAGGAGATTTTATCACTGCAGTTAGACTGGGAACACCAATCTCTCCCTGAAAGTATGTTCAGACCAAGAAAGAATCTAGAATCTACCAAAATCCTTAAGTTTAGAATATTCTGTCATGTTCAAAATCAGAAAGTGAG
>VYZS01018565.1:1163-17057 GCA_013400695.1 Neodrepanis coruscans | reverse complement strand
CTGGACATCTTTGCACACTCAGGATTGTGTCAACACAGCCACCATGCAGCAAGCAAGGCACAGTTCACGCGAGGAAGGCTTTGCTGTAGAACTAAACCAGCAAGTTTTCCTATCATGGGCTCATCTTGCCGTGGCAAGAAAGGTTTATGCTGGTTCCCTAAATGGGTGAACGCTCTCTCAGCAAAACTACACCTTTGCTGACACAACAGCTTTTATAATATGACTTCTGCTGGCTTAGCTATATTGATAAAAAATGAACAAAACAAACCCAGCACTCACCCCTACCCATGCAGATAAACTGACAAAAATTCTGTGAGTGAATAACTGGCCCAGTAATTATGGTGCTGGCTGAGGATGGGGGAGAACCAGGTTCAAGTCCCTGCTCTGTCTGATCCAAAGCTGCTCTGTTTTGGGTTCCAAATCCCAAATTGTTTAATTAAGATGTGGGAATCTCACCATTAGTTTTTTCAAGGTCAGTGGCCCAACTACCACATTTCTGATGATAAACAGTCCTGTTTCAACTTATCACTGAAATAAAACCACATTTGCTCAGTAAATGACCGCGTTTTGGTAAGAGATAATTTAGCTGGAAAAGGTGTCCCATCCAGCTTTAATCCTCATGCTAGAAATGAAGAGAACTCCTAGAAACAAACCACTCCCATGCAGTGAAGTTTTGAGGACGATGTGGTTACTTTTGCTGCTTCACAACATGCCCTGGAATTGCTTCATGAAGAGCAGCAGCAGAAATCTTGTTAAAAAAGGGGCCCATATTAAAAACTGTTGTCCAGACAAATGGAAAACAGGGGTTACAATTCCACTGCTGATTTCAAGCAGAGGGAGCTATTGTACAGGGAGAGAAGAGCTGGATGAACTGCACAGTGAGAGAGAGCTAAGGCAGCAACACCAGCAGTGCTGTAAAATCCTGAGTTTGTTCCCAGTGACTGATGTGATTGCCACAAGGAATGCAACAAAAGCTGCACAAGAAGACACAGACCTACCAAATTTTGATCATGTATACGTATTTCCTACAGTTTAATATTCTATTGCAAGTGTGGATTGCACTGTGCTTCCCTTATCAAAACCAAAGGAGCACTGCTATTTTCTGGAAACTTGCCTTGTGATTTACACTCGTCCCCAAATGCACAGTAAAGAACACCACCTGCTAAAACAAGACAGCAAACATCAAATTCACATCCACATTTTCTAAATGGGGAGTGCAACGGGACCGTGTGGGTTGTTGTCTTGTCTTTGAAACAAAGCAGTGCTAGCAGCAGGATGAAAAACAGATCCTTTCCTTCTGCACGAACTGCAAAAGGTATAGTTTGTATATAGTTAGTATAGTTAAAAGGCAAGTTCACTCCCACATTGGGATTTGGGGCTGTCTCCATGTTAACAGATCAGCTAGAGACATTCCAAGTTACTAAACAGCACTAGCTGTGACTGCACACCCACCCCGAGGCTCTACATTCATTTTACTTGGCTCACATTAAGCCAGATAATAAGTGATTTTTAGTCACTAGCAGTCAGGACCAGATTTCAGTTTCTGCTTTAAAGTGAAAGGCTCATTTACTTGGACGGGAGTTTACAGGCTGGGGAGAAACTCTCTCCCCAGACCCAGAGCTGAGACGTTGCTGTAATGGTACTTGGGATACAGAAGGGACTCAACTTCAGTAATTGGAGAAATTATTACATAACTTTGCATGAGACCAGGAGAGTGCACTGGACAGGCCCATGCAACTTAGTAATCCTACAATGAGCATGGAAAAGACCTCCAAGATCATCATGAACTGGACTTGGTACATTTAAAGAGGTACTTTTACCCTTTACTGCAGGATTCCTTTACACAAATGAATCATTTATGAACCACGAGGAAAGGAATCGGACTGCAGAGTAAGGCTAGGAGCAGATAATCCCCCTTAACTACAAGCACTGACACTAACTCTTGTTTTAAAAAAAGAACTACATGTAAAAAAGTTTGCCACTTGTATAAATGCTGGAACTTGCCCCCTGCCATGCAGCAGCAGCAGCAGCAGCAGCCCAGGACAGTGGCCTCCAGGTAACCCTTTGAGGAACTTGCATTCTGTAGCTGATGTCTTTCTCTTTGTGCCAGAGCCAGCCATGAAGTATATGAACTTGTTTAAAATAGTCACAATTTATTCATACTTAGCACACCATATATTTAACTAGGTTGAACCATAGCTTTTTCCCTTCCCCCGCCACTGCTCCTCATCAAAATCCACAAACGTTTCCTGGAGTCCAGGTGTCAAATTTTTCTTCTTATTTTCAGAGCCCCATTTGTTCTGGATTCATTTAGCAGTGGAGAGTCAAGCAGGGGCCACTGCAGTTGCTGCCTCTGGGATCCCTGGATTTGGAGCAGTATGAAGTCTCTTAAAAACCTGAGCTCTGCTAAAATGTTAAGAGCCCCAGGAGCAGCAAGTTAAGAGAGTCCTATGTGCAATGCTGGAGCTGTAACATTATTGTGGCTTCAAGTGATTTGACTGCCCTGGGCATCAGGCTCAGCTATCAGAGGGCCTTAGGAAGCAAATCTGGAGATAGAACCAACGCAGCTTACCTCTGTCCATCACACTGGAAAATTGAAATGATAAACCAGACTGACTCCTTCCTTGTCCTTTCCAAAACGTGAGGTGTGCAGCAGCCAAGAGAGGGCACTCCAGGCCAGCCCAGCTCCCACCACCTCAGGCTTTCCAGGCTCCAAGTCCATCCCCATCTGTCCAGCCTCCAGCCCCAGCAGACTCCCACTGGGCTGAGGATGAGGAGCAGCCCGGCCCAGGCAACAATTCCATTGGATGGAAGCAGCTACCACGTTTTCTGGGGTTTTGTTTGTGTTTTCCTTTTTGAAAGGCTCGTATGAAAATGTAAGACAAAGCTGCGGGTGACTGACATTCCCTGTGCAAAGTCACTCTCACTTAGTTACAGGCTATATTAGTTTTGGCATTGCTTAAGATCTAAATCCAGCTAGCCTGACTTCCTAGAATATTTCAGCTTTCTTCAAGCAACAAACTGCCTGCTGCCACAAAAACACACATCCAAAATAGCATGGCCAAGGATCCCAAAAGAAACAGTTTGAAACTTTTTTTTTTCCCCTGTACCATTTTTGATTTATCTGAACATTTTTACAAGTGCCAATTTGTATACTGCAGGTTTTTGTGAGAGAGCCAAAACAAGCGCGTTTGAGCTCAGAGGTCAGAGCAGCCCAGCTTCATTACATTTTGCATGGGACCACTTCCAGGTCTAACATGCATATCCATATTTAAAACTCTTCAGTGAATAAGATACCAGACTGGAGGACTCTTAGACACAACACTGTAGGATGCTGTAAATGGAAAACACACTTGTCAACAACGAAAAGAACCAAAAGCATTTTATGTTTGTCTAAGTATTATGTAGAACAAAGAACTGCACTTGAGTAATGTACCTGCGTGCTCAGTGTTGTGAAATTACTCAAAATACTCATCCATGCTTCCATTTTGTGAAGTGCCAGTTGTTCTCTTTGCAGAGCCACCCTCCACAGCAACACCAACAATGCCAATGGAATGCAACAATCAAGATTGATAAGCACCCTGCAGCCTCTTCAAAGCACTAAGTGCCTCCCAACAGACAGGGAGAGCCAGCTGTGAGTGAGGTCTGATTCCCTCCTTAAGATGGCCTCAATTTAGAACTGAGAATCAAGATCCAAATTTTCTGTTCACTCACTCCAGCATGTTTACAGGAGTTGGCCATAAGAACTGCCAAAAGTACTCTGAAGCCTGGAAAAACATCCCTGAGAAAGTACTCAACTAGTTTTTGGGTTTTTCACTGCATCAGAGTGAAATTCGAAGCATTTCAGACCTGTTTCTGCCTCTTCCACTCGTTTCAGATTGCAGTCAGCAGAACTACTCAGGGAAAAGATTACACAATGCACAGCCTCTGGCTGCACCAAGGAAATAAACTACAGGCTGATGTGCTGAAGCAACACAAACTTAACTCCAGAGTGGTATTCAAAGAGGAACGCTGAACTTTGCTGTGATGTAAGGCAAAGCACTGGAAATAAAACATAACTATTTATTGATCTGCAGTGAGGGAATAAAGCGATGAATTTCAGAAGCTCCAGTGTGCAGCCAGCATTAATCAAAACTTCTGTTGTGGGAAATGTCAGCAAAGGAACAGGAATTCACAGGGAAAGAAAAAAAAAAACAACCCAGAAACAAAACACGCACGAGCCCCACCCAAAGGAGGAGAGAGAACAGCAAAATAAGAAGAGGAGGTGGCACAATGGGTTTCCCACACCAGGCTTTCATCATCTGGGATCTGAAATCATATCAGCCTTCTCCAGCAAGAAGGAACACGGTGGCCAGCGATGACTCAAACCCGCGTGGGTCTGGCAGAGCTGGGAAGCACAGCTCGGTCCCTGCTCTTCTCCTGCAGAACAGGGACCTGCAGCAGAGCTGGGACCAAAGTGCCCCCAGGGAACGATCAAAAGGAAAAGATCTTACACACTATTGCTATTCTCAAACATAAAGATCAAAGACAGGCACTGACTATGGGAGTTCTTAAAGCGTCACTGTGGAGTGGACTCAGGTGCGTGTCGCTACCTTTTAATTTATCAAACTTCTCCATCAGCCTAAGGTTTTATCCCCCTTTTCTATTTGCTCTCCACAGAGCTAAAGTCACAGGGATTACATTCATTAGACTCTCTTAATATCTTAGACTTTCAGATTTTCTAGATCCAGAAAAAACACACTGAGTGCTGACTACAGGGAAAAGCCACAGAGATAAGAAAAAAATCCCTGAACTCATAAGGAAGTGGAGGAAAGCCGCTGTGTGATGAGATAAAGTAGGGATAGAGATGTGTGGGAATGAAGAAAAAAATACCAACAAGCCAAGGGAAAAAGTGTAAATGATATCACCTACACAGCCTGCACTTAGTGGGTCCTAACACAGGTTGTGGGTTTGATCAGCTTTCATATTCAAAGAATTCCTGAACTAAAAATCTATCAAGGGAATCATCGGTGAGATGTGCTGCCCTCGACACTGTGAGCAGCCTGTGGAAGTGCAGGATGTGTTTTCACACAAACCAAGTCTCTCCTCTGTGTGGAGAGCTTGCTTCACAAACAGCAAACACATGAATTATGGAAGATTTGCCAGAGAAAAAAATGTAAAAGAGAAGTGGGGACACAGGACAGGTTGTTTTCTTGCAAGAAGATCTGCAAACAGTCACTTGGCTCAAAGAATCACAGAATGATTTGGAAGGGAAGGTTGGAAGGACCTTAAAGCTCATCTTGTTCCACATCCCTGCCACGGGCAGGGACAACTTTCATTAGACCAGGTTGCTCCAAGCCCCATCCAACCTGGCCTAGAACACTTCCAGGGATGAGGAACAGTATGGACAGTGAAGAAGAAGGATAGGCAAAAAGGTTGCAGAGAACTTTAAGGCTATTGTGAAACAGTGAGAACAGACAGAAAAACTCCAAGTGCAACAGAACTACTTGGATTTGGGGAGCAGCATCCTCCAGAAGGGTGAGGTATTAAGAAAACAGAATACCTCATAGCTTCCATTAGATTTCAGGGTACTTCCTGCTGATCAATCAGCACCAACATATATCTCAAATCTCATCGGTTCTGAACAGATTTGGAACTGTCTGGGATGAGCTTTTACACACTCATCACTCCATCATCTCCACATGCCCACTGATAGACTTTAGTCTGTCTACCTTAGACCTAAGCTAAGCTCAGCCTAGCACAGCTTCCTCTAGTATCATCTACATTACCCTGCCCTTGCTGAGATTTACCAAGTAGTTCACAGAAAATCCAGCTACAGTTTTGTCCCTTTAAATTCTCGCCTTCTCTCACAGGCAGAAGACAGCTGTGGAATAATAATTAATTTCTTTGGTTTGGGGTTTTTTGTTTTTATTAAAAGCTATTCTTTCGAGCAGGAAATGAAAAAGAACAACCAGACTGGAGAATTTGGGGGAATACGGAAAACACTTCTAAAGGTTAATAATAATAATAACTGCTCAGCATTTATTTCAAGGATATGCAACAAAACAAAGAAAAACAGATGTTCTCAGTAATGCTCCAGCTTCTCTGCAAACTCAGGTACTGCCCAGAGCACCAGTTGCTGCAATTCACAAAGGACAGGAGGGATGCTCCTACAATTTGCTCTACAAGGCAGCAAAAAGAAAGGATAAGGAGAATCCGTTTACTGGATGGTGGGGGGAAACAGTGACATGGGATGAGGAAAATCCCAAGGTACTTAATGACTTTAATGACTTGTGCCTCAGGCTTTAAATAGTCAGATCAGTTATTTCCCAGATATCCAGTCCCCTGAGCTGGAAGACAGGGATGGGAAGCAGAATGAAGCTCCCATAATCCAAGGGGAAATGGTCAGCAATTACTCCTCAGACATCCACAAGTCCCTGGAGCTGGATGGGATCCAACCAGGGGTACTGCAGGATCCAGTGGAACAGCTCACTGAGCCACCTTCCACCATTTATTAGCCTGGCTAAATTAGGAGATCCCAGCTGACTGGAAGCTGGAAAATGTGACACCCATCTACAGTAAGAGCTGAAAGGAGGATCCAGGGAACTACAGGCTCATCAGCCTGACCCTGCTGTCAGGAAGGTCATGGAGCAGATCACCTGGAGTGCCATCACATGGCAAGACCAGGGCAACCTGGGGATCAGGTTCAGCCAGCCTGGGTTTGTGAAAGGCAGGTCCTGCTTGACCGACTTTATCTTGCTCTGCCCTGGTTTTGGCTGGGATAACTTATGGTTGAGATAAGAACAGTTTAATAGTTCAATAAAGTACAATATAACAACAATACTAATAAATATAAAGGGACATAAAAAGAAAGAGAGGNTGAGGGAGCTCGGGGGGCTCAGCCTGGAGAAAGGAGGCTCAGGGGGGACCTTCTCCCTCTCTCCAACTCCAACAGGAAGGGGGATCCAGGTGGAAGTTGTGCTCTGCTCCCAGGGAACAAGGGACAGGACAACAGGAAACAGCCTCAAGTTGCACCAGGGGAGGTTTAGGCTGGATACAAGGAAAAATCTTTTCATGTAAAGGGCTGTCCAGCTCCAACACAGGCTGTNACCCTTTGGTTAGTTCAGATCAACTGTCCTGGCTTCTGTGCACCTCTTCACTGGCAGAGCATGGGAAACTGAGAAGTCCTTGACTTAGTGTAATCGCTACTTAGCAACAACTAAAACATCACTGTGTTATCAACATAATTCTCATGCTGAATCCGGAGCACAGCACTACNGGGAACAAATGGACTCAATGGCTTTAGAGGGCTTTTCCAACCCAAATGATTCCGTGATTCTGAGAGATTCCTTCCTAACTTCTCCCAGTCAGACCAGTGATCCCCACAAGCCCAGTCTCAGGGAATACCCAAGTTCTAAGGCGATTTCCTGCCTCCAAGCACTCCAGCTCCTCTGTACCTCACCAAGCTGTTCCTGTGTATCTGCCTGTATCTCACATCAGAGATAGGCAGTCTCTTTGATTTCTTATTAAAGTGGCCTCTGGTCTCCCAATGCATTAGTACTGCTGCACTGAGGTTTTGGAAACCACTAATCATGAACACCCTAGAAACTCTACCAGGAATGTGCTCAACTGCATTCACCGGCTCTTCAGTCCTGAAAAGTAGTATTTAAGCTGAACTCCAAGAGAATTTTTCAAAAAGCTACATTGAATTCAATTCATGACACACTATTAAGAATTATTTTACACATGAAGCAGCTTAATATGATTTAAAGGATGTAGAACTTTCCCATAGGGGGAGAGAGGCAAATCCTCCGTGAGATGAGTACCAACACAGTTGGTACTGAGGCTTACAGAACTTTGATGTTAATGAATGTGGATGGGTTGTAGAGATGGGAGAAAAGCTGCCTTTATCAGTTTTCTCAGTACCAAGCTGATAGCCATTGTAAAACTGCTTTTTAATACAGCTGTGCAGCTTTTGCCAGTAAGCCACAGGTTTCCATCACATGATCAGGTGAAAATGTGCTTAACAAAGATGTGAATATGCTTCTTTGTTCATAACAAACTTATCACAAGACAGACAAAGCTCAAATTATCACAAGAGGGCAAATGTTTAGCCAGCAACATGTCAAAGCATTCCAGCCTGCATCTCACTGCTCAACAGACCAAGAAAGAAAAAAAATATAATATAATCTAGTTGAATACCACCTTCTACAAATAACAAGTCGGTTTGCTTTTTTGCAACTCTACATCTGGAGCCTGTTTGTTTGGGGCATAAAGAAAAGAGGAAAGATATTTGGAGACACTTAAATTGCTTCACTTCCTGCAGTGAATGACTATGCAGTGATTTTGCTAGAAAAGAGAAAACAATTGTTTCCCATGCTCCCCAGGAGAAGGACAAAACATAACCTGCTGAATGTGCAGCAAAAAAGACTTTGGTTCAACAGTAAGGAAAAACTGCTACTGATAATAATGTGAGGCCCAGGAATAAGGCAGCTGTGGGGTTCCTATTGCTAGACTACAGCAAAACCCCTGGAGCACTGACCCAGGCAGACCAAGGCAAGCACACTTCATGCTGCTCTAGGTCTGGGTAATGTGAAACCCATGAAGTGCTGAAATGCCTCTTCCTGCTTCCATGGACCACTTGGAACAGGTGAGTCCATGAGCTCCTACAGCCCAACAGGTCTATAGGGCACCTGTACTGTGTAAAAGCAACCAGGGGACTTACCTTTCAAGCTCAGACAGTAAGAAACAGCATCCCACAGGCATTTTAAGAGCCATGTAAAATGTCAAACCTCCCTGTTCCAATCCTCACCCTCTCCAGTTTCATGGACTCTAAAACAGCTGCTTTAAAAAGACTCCAACTTCAAAGCACAGTAAATTAAGCTCCACATAAAGTCCATTCAGCTTTCTGTTTAATTTGATAAAAGCTCATCAGACCATTCAAGTTACCTTCTGGTCAATACTGCCTCAAGAAATCTGCAATTCAGCTACCTGTGGTTTTTCCAATATTCCTGTAAAACATTACTGACAGAATCTGTTGGCCTGCAATGCATGTCCTTTGGTAAACCTCGTTTCAGGGCTCAAAGTACCTTCTACAGCACTGTGACTTCTTCTTTTTCTCTAGAAGTCTTCATCTAGTGGGATTTTTTTTTTCCTCTTGCTCTCATGTCCCAGCATCACCATTACATTTAGACAGCATTTCTCCTGTATTTTATCTTTTCATTTCTTTCTAAGAAAAAGGGATTGGTCTCAATAACAACAGCTTGGCTCTTGACTTGCTGGCTAGGAGGCTGGATTGGGCATGGAGCAACCTGGTCTAATGCAAGGCATCCCTGTCCATGGCAGGGGAGTTGGAACAAGATGTTTTTTGGGGTCCCCTCCAACCCAAACCATTGTGGGATTCCATGATTAATTCCAGGCTAGATAAAGTTACTGATGAGGTGGATACTTTCAGGTCTATTGACAAAGAACTGACCACAGCTCCTTGCATCCCAGATGATCCCAAAGCACTCCTGGGTCCCTCATTCACCATCAAAACTTGCCACTGACTGTGCCAGCAACACTATATAAAAATTAGTTAAGAGGTGAAAGGGAGAACAACGTCTCCAAGTGAAATTACAAGGAAATTAAGGGAGGTAGAACATATTACTTCATGGAGAACTTGGCCAGAAGACTGAACAGCACACCTTTTTCACGGCCAAAAGCCCTCTGCAGGCTTCTCATCCAAGAATCATCAAGAAAAAGCAATGCCTGGCCTAAGAGCTTTGACAAGATCCCAACACAGTGATGACAACAGAAAACTACACAGATTTCACTTTAAGACCTCTTCAGTGTTTCTTATTTAAGTAAGCCACCACACTGGAAGGAAAAAAAACAAACCCAGTGAAACACATCATTTCAAGAATACACAAGATCAGCCTCCCCATCCATCTCCTCTTATACCAAGTATTGACCCTGCTGCCAGCAGAGCAGGTTTCAAAGATCTCAGATTTCCTACCACATAATTACAAGTTAGGACATTCAAATGGGGAAAAAGGTGGGGTTTTTATATAGTGATCACAGGAAGATGAAGAATATCCTATATAAATACACTTCTATTAGAGCAGAGGGGATAACTACTGTGTTTCTCTAATGGTACCTCAAAGTTTTGGGATCATGTGCACAAATCTTATTGAAAAAAAAGGTGCTCTGTTTTAAGCCTTTAAATCCCTGAAGACAGACAAAAGAAAACACAGGACAAAGTAGAAATACTATTGATTATGCATAATTGGTATAATTAATTTGTAATTAGTTCATTAAAATATATAGGCATTGGAATTACGCTTGTACATTTCTGGGAATATCCTGCAAGTCACTTGGGATATGCTTATCATTTATTTGATAGATGAAACATTATTAGAAAGACAGCCCATTAAAAATTAATATGCCAGAGTAATAATTTTCTCAATCTCAGCATTCAGTTTTCTAAGCACTCAGATTCCTGTTCTACCTCACAAAGAGTTTTTATTAATTCTGTTTTCCAGAGCGTGACTTGGGAAGCACAGCATTTAGGACAACTGAGGCACAACATCCTTTATGCTGAGCAGGCAGCCAGTTTTAAGAAACAAAATGACAAACACCATAAATTACACACCCTAAAAGCATTCAGCACCACAGCTAATTCTATAATCAGAATTGAGATGGAAAGGGAAAAAGCCTTGTGCTTCAAAACAAGTACCAAACATGATTGGAAAGTAGGAGGAAGAAACTTCCAGAGGACTGGAAGCAGCCTGGTCTCTAATTGCTGCACTGGCATTTCAAAGGGGGGCAATAATAGTGCATCACCCTTTTTTAACTCTCATGTCACTTCAGTATTCCTACTGATCTTTCTGAAGTCCTTCCAATATTTCTGTAGTGTCAACAACAGTTACAAAAATAATTGATCTTAAAAACCCAGGATACCATCACATCAAAGTTGGGCACGTAACACCAAACCTTCCTTAAATTTCTGTAATGACTTGGGCATTAGTCTTTGTGTGTGTTAATTACCAGCACCACAAACAGGCCTTCTGCTCAAAATACCTTCTTATAAAGTATTTTCCTCCCCACCCTACCTCCATCAAAACTGTGGGAATGTAGAAAGGCTGGTCTCACCAATGCATGAAGCAAAGCCATGGGAAAACCCATCTTCATTTTAGAAAAGTAAGGAAAAAAAAATCGTATTATTCTAAAGGTGCAAAATCAATAGTGGAGGAAGTATTATTTGCCTTTACAAGGTTTGAATTTTCTCTTATAAAACCTTTCTTAAAGAAGGGTATCCAGATCCTTCAAGCCACTGTTAAATACTCTGCTGTAATTCTGTGCTTCCCAGCAAATCTGCCTTAAGAATTCCAAACAGTCTCTCAGAAAGCACGTACAGTTTTTTTCTTCCCTTGTCTCCAATTTAGCATGGACAATTATTTATTTTCTTTGCCTTGCACTCAAGGATGTGATGGATGTATTTACATAAACACACACACAGTCACAGATATCTCTCTATAAAAATTAATCTGCAGATGAGGAAACGTGTAAAAGATCTAAGAGGCAAATCCCAAACAAAAGAGCATACTTTATACATAAATATCTTGAAATTATAAAGATCTGAGATTAAGTGGTTTACCACTCATTTAGAATTGATTAGAATGTATTTAAATTTAGCTGAAAGTACCACAACATTGCTCATGTATTTGCATCTGCGAATAAGTAAATAAAAAGCCTGTTATTAAAGCCTTCATTAATTCTGATTATATGAGAACTTAAAAGCAAATCTGTGTATTACTGCTCTGTAAAGACTCCCAGCAACTCTACAGTAAAGCTGGCACTGCAACACAACATGTGTCAGAGAAAATGACTAACAGGATCTATTTTCAGTAATCTTAAATCACACTGGTAAAATATAGAATTAATGGTTTTGCATAATACTTCAAATATTTTTACTTCTAATTCATTCCCAATTCATGCCTTATTGTATCGAAAAGTGAATTTTATGTCACTTGACATTTATGTACAACAGTTGAACACATTTCATTAAACTACAATGTTTAGGCAGCACTCAGATGTGATGTGTATATTATTATAAAGAGTGATCCAGCTATTTTATTTCCTTACAAATATGATGACTAGAAGTTTAAAAAAATATATCACGTTGACTGGAAACATGAAGAACGTTTCATTCTGACTACAGATTTTGAGAGTTTGTATATATTTAACTGAAGCCAATATTTTTGAAAGAAGGATTCATTAATTTTAGTAGAAATACTCAAAAACGTTCACTTGCCACTCTCACAGTTAAAAGGTTATTCCAAGTTAAAACAAAATACAACACAAACCAACCTCCCCTCACATTTGGTCATTAGAGTTATGAGGTGGAGTTTGATTAAAGATTTTACACGTTATCACGTCCAATAATCAGACTGGTTTAGAACACTCTATACTTTATAGAGTTGGCCTCAAAATAAATTACTTTCCCCTATAGTTTCTAGGCCCAAGTAGCAAGTTGATTACCCAGTAATCAAAATCACAAAACACTTTAAGGCATCACACAAGACAAAGGATCAAAGGGATTTTTAGTATTTAGTTATATAGAAAAGTGTACCTGATAGTCTAAAATGCTGAATCCTAAACCATTTTTGTCTTTCTCCAGTTCAACAACCTTCACATCAGGAGACCACAGTGCTAATTCCCCTTCCTCCTCCTCAGGGTTAAAGTCTTCTTCAGCTTTCACCTGGAAAATAATAGCTCTAGCTCAAATACTATTCTTTCAGTTCTTTACAAACACTATTCCTTTAGTGTTTTTATTATTAATGGTGTATACATGCCCTAAAATACGACCTTTTATAGAATTAAAACTTCACTGAACATTATGAATAGTTTTCTCCAGCTTGCTGCCTTGAGTACTCCCTTGGGACCATATTTTGAGCATCAGAGCCCAACCTGGCACACAAATACTCATTTATTAGTCTAATTCATTAATTGTTATAATATTACTAACCTGCTACACGTTGATGAACTTCAGCTGTCCCATTAGATGCATAAAAGAAAAATAAATAGCATAAAAGATTTAACCACAGACAGCTAATAGAAAGACCAGACAACCAGAAAAGATGAGAAGCCAAGCTGTAAATACTTTTGTAAATAGGAACAACCACAAGTATCAAGCTTTATTTTGAGACTTTAAAGCTTCTGCGATGGAAAGGAACATTTAAGTCCCTTTTTTTTTTTAATAAGTTCTATAAAAACCTACTCAGAACATGGAAGCAATCAGCTAATGGTGGCATGGATGTGATTTAGGATAATTCAGAGCTCTCACTCACCTATTAAGTGTAGGAATGATGAATGGGATGTACGGAGTCAGCAACGCAGCTCCATGATTTACCTACCTCGTCTTTACAGAACAATGAAGTTTCTCACCACCAACCTGTACAAACTCGGAAATATACGCACTTTTCCCGAAAGTTATCATCCTTTTTCACAGCTGAATGACAGGAGAAGTCTACCTTTGCTCCTGCAGGGGGAACTCCCACGGTGGGTTCATCCACGAGGGACTCAGTGCCATCACCAAAGAGCCTCCGACAGCAAACCAGGGTGAAAGGGGGTGGCACTTCCTTGAGGAAAGTGATGGCCTCCCGCCGGGATTTTCCATACAGCTGGACTCCATTTACCTACACAGAGGGGAAACACTGGAGAATTGAGGGACATTAACCACGTTCTTTTGTTTAGTTTGGTTTGGTGCTTTTTAGACATACATGTCTTTCCCCACCTGAGTGTGAAATTTAATTTTACCTGGGGGTTGTGGCACAGCTTGCACAGTTGTATTAATTTTTGAAGAATATATACATTATTGTAAGACTTAAACTTCATCTGCAAGTTCTGGTAACTACTGGCTGCTACATAATGTCTCTTCAGCTTCCTCTGACTTCTTTTCTGTGCAGGGCCAGGAGTTGGACTCAATGATCATGATGGGTCCCTTCNCAGGGTGAAAGGGGGTGGCACTTCCTTGAGGAAAGTGATGGCCTCCCGCCGGGATTTTCCATACAGCTGGACTCCATTTACCTACACAGAGGGGAAACACTGGAGAATTGAGGGACATTAACCACGTTCTTTTGTTTAGTTTGGTTTGGTGCTTTTTAGACATACATGTCTTTCCCCACCTGAGTGTGAAATTTAATTTTACCTGGGGGTTGTGGCACAGCTTGCACAGTTGTATTAATTTTTGAAGAATATATACATTATTGTAAGACTTAAACTTCATCTGCAAGTTCTGGTAACTACTGGCTGCTACATAATGTCTCTTCAGCTTCCTCTGACTTCTTTTCTGTGCAGGGCCAGGAGTTGGACTCAATGATCATGATGGGTCCCTTCCAACTCAGCGTATTCTATGATTCAGTTTTTCCAAGCCTAAATCTTTCCTAGAATTGTTATTTCTTTCTCACCTGTTTCTTTGTTGTGGATTTTTTTAGCATTAGGTTCACATGTTCAAATTCAAAAAGATAAAAAATTTTCCCACAGTATTTTAAGAAAACACAGGTTTTGAGTTCTAATCAAAAACCTGAAGTCAGAACCAGCACAACTGGTTTAACAGTTGGACTCAATGACCTTAGAGGTGTTCTCCAACCTTAATGATTCTAGGATTCTAACTTTGCCAGTTTAAAGTGTAACAAAGTGGTTGAAAACTAAAATAGATCCTACAGAAAGCATGCAAGAATGTTTATATAGCAGAAAAGAAACCTAATTAGTGTAAGCAATTAATCATAAAACGCTGACAAGGGTCAAAGTTTGCCATATCATAAGCTCGAGATTGGGAGTGACAACAGAAGACCAAAAGGTCACTGTTAATGGATGTTCTAATCCAGAGGCTGCCTCAAGTCTGTCTTATGACCAAATATCCAAAGTTGCTGGAGTGCAACAGTGGTTTAAGTGGGAATCCAGCACCCATCATCCACTCCTCAACAAGAACCAAACCACAGTAAGTGGGGATAACCAGAGATTATCTTCAGTACTTCCCCTCATACCCAAACTACAAATGAACCCACATTTGATCCTGGGAAACAGAGCATGGAAACCTGCAACACACATGTGCACACAGAGCCCCAGATCTTGCTGTTTAGGGGGAGTCAACCTCACAGAAGGCTACACACCAAGCTCACTGTAGCCAACACTTTCCTCACGATCACTTCTATTTTCTCCCCACTTTTTTCTCTGTGCTTTTTGCAGGGTAAATATAGTTTATGCTGCTGGGAAACACAGAGCTCCTCTCACACTATATCCCAGCCAAGGAGAAATACTGAGAGTGGAGTAACTGGCCTCCACCAGAGCAAGACGAACTGCTCTGGGTTCTTTCTGTAAGAGTTACAGCAAGTGCTGAGCTATCAGACTAATCCATTAGTTAATTATTTAAGCAGAAGGACCTACGCGTAAGGATTTTTTAATGCATTGAGAGTGGCAGTGTGTGGTGGAAAGTTACCAGCACTTCTCAGCATCCTGTGATTGATGGGGAAGAGCTACTGTGCACTCCCCAGCAGACTTGGGGACTCCCATTTCTTCTCTGGCAGCTGCCAGAAATCAGCCTCTGAAGCAGGCAAGGTGCCCTACACCCATTCATTCACCACACCACTCCAGCTCCTTGTGCCATCAAATACGAGTGAAATCTTACAACTAAAATAGAAGGGCACAAAGCAATTTACTTCTAAAAAAGAACACAATGAAATTACCTGAAACTAAGGGCAGGGAAGGAAGATCATGCTTTCTATCATAATTCAAATACATCATGAAAAATAACCAACATTCAACCTCATTATATATTAAAAAAAGTTCTTGCTGATCATATTTTAATCCCAACTCTATCAGGACCAGGTAGGGCTGCTTTTTGGGGGAATAGGGCTGTCAGTTTTTCCACTG
>VYZS01018563.1:2770-25933 GCA_013400695.1 Neodrepanis coruscans | reverse complement strand
TCCCCCACAGCATCCTTCTCTCTTTGTTGGAGAGAGATGGGTTTGATGGGCAGACTATTAGATGGATAAGAAAGTGGTTGAACAGTCACATCCAGGGGATCATGGGCAGTGGCTCAGAGTCCAAAAGGGCACCAGTGACAAGTGGTGTCTATCTGGGGTCTGTACTGGGACCAGTGTTATTTTATATCTTTAATGACATAAACAAAGGGATCGGTGGCACCCTCAGCAGATTTGCAGATGACACCAAGCTCAGTGGTGCACATGACACACCTGAAGGATGGGATGTCATCCAGAGGGACCTGGACAAGAATGAGAAGTGGGAGCATGGGAATCTCATGTGGTTTAACAAGAGCAGATGGTGCTGCATCTGGGCTGGGGCAGTCCACATTGTACATCTAGGCTGGCAGATGAACAGATGGAGAACAGCCCTGGGGAGAAGGACTTGTGGATGCTGGTGGATGAGAGGCTGGACATAACCCAGACATGTACACTGACAGCCCAGAAGCCCCCCGTATCCAAAGCTGTGTGGGAAGCAGAGAAGGGGGAAATTATGCCCCTCTGCTCTGGTGAGACCCCACCTGCACTACTATCTCCAGCTCTGGAGTCCCCAGTGCATGAAGGACACGGATGTATTGGAGTAAACCCAGAGGAGACAATCTCTCACCAAGATAATGAGAGAGATGGAACACCTCTGCTATAAGGTAAAACAGAGGTTTGTGTTGGTTTAGCATCAAAAAAAAAGGATTTGGGTACCCACCCAGCTCCCTGTCTGCAATATGCAGGGGCTGTGCACAGAGTTCTGTGACAGGGAACAGAAAAGAAGAAGGGAGGAATGGAGGGATCTGAGGGGTACCTGCTTGGAAATGGGATGAGCGCATGGACAAGTTGAGCCATGGACTTGATGTAGAGTGTAATGGGCACCCAGGGAGCCCGGTCCATGCAGTGGCAATCCCATAAAGCTGCATGCCTGCACCTCCCAGCATCGCATTGCCTCAAGCCCCTGCCAGCATGGATGGCTCCCACAGCCTGCCGCCACCTCCAAGCAACTGAACCCATGGGGCCCACGGCACCCCAGCACCATCAGCCTCACTCCAAAGAGCCGTCCTCTTAACTCCACAGTCTGCACTGCCCATTGCACATGTCAAACTGAATAGGGGACATGAGACATTGCCCACTGCCAGAAGCAGGCCTCTGGGCAGGGCAAGAATCCTTCTATAGGCTTGAGTCTCTTGAACTGCATAGAGTAATGCCAGGAGGAATGGGAGTCAAAACAAAGGGTGTGTGGAGTTTCAAAGTCTTAAACATCAGCCCCTCCAGCTGCAAAACCTTCTCCCAGATCCTGGCTCCAGCAATTCCCAAGGCTACCATGGCATTGGGAGCATCCCCTGGGATTTGGCATCTCTGCCACCTGATTCCGCTTAAGCCTAATCCTGCCACAGGATGACCATTAGGACCAGCAGGAAGGGCAGGAGGAGGTTTCCTGACAGTAATGATGGCACTGGGAAAGGTGGCAAACTTGTCTGAATTCCTGTGTGCTCGGGAGAGCTTTGCTTGTGGGAACACCGCTCTGCATCAGCCCATGAACACCAGGAGTGCCCAGTGCCCAGACACTGGTAAATAGGACCATTTTGTCCAANGGGATGTCATCCAGAGGGACCTGGACAAGAATGAGAAGTGGGAGCATGGGAATCTCATGTGGTTTAACAAGAGCAGATGGTGCTGCATCTGGGCTGGGGCAGTCCACATTGTACATCTAGGCTGGCAGATGAACAGATGGAGAACAGCCCTGGGGAGAAGGACTTGTGGATGCTGGTGGATGAGAGGCTGGACATAACCCAGACATGTACACTGACAGCCCAGAAGCCCCCCGTATCCAAAGCTGTGTGGGAAGCAGAGAAGGGGGAAATTATGCCCCTCTGCTCTGGTGAGACCCCACCTGCACTACTATCTCCAGCTCTGGAGTCCCCAGTGCATGAAGGACACGGATGTATTGGAGTAAACCCAGAGGAGACAATCTCTCACCAAGATAATGAGAGAGATGGAACACCTCTGCTATAAGGTAAAACAGAGGTTTGTGTTGGTTTAGCATCAAAAAAAAAGGATTTGGGTACCCACCCAGCTCCCTGTCTGCAATATGCAGGGGCTGTGCACAGAGTTCTGTGACAGGGAACAGAAAAGAAGAAGGGAGGAATGGAGGGATCTGAGGGGTACCTGCTTGGAAATGGGATGAGCGCATGGACAAGTTGAGCCATGGACTTGATGTAGAGTGTAATGGGCACCCAGGGAGCCTGGTCCATGCAGTGGCAATCCCATAAAGCTGCATGCCTGCACCTCCCAGCATCGCATTGCCTCAAGCCCCTGCCAGCATGGATGGCTCCCACAGCCTGCCGCCACCTCCAAGCAACTGAACCCATGGGGCCCACGGCACCCCAGCACCATCAGCCTCACTCCAAAGAGCCGTCCTCTTAACTCCACAGTCTGCACTGCCCATTGCACATGTCAAACTGAATAGGGGACATGAGACATTGCCCACTGCCAGAAGCAGGCCTCTGGGCAGGGCAAGAATCCTTCTATAGGCTTGAGTCTCTTGAACTGCATAGAGTAATGCCAGGAGGAATGGGAGTCAAAACAAAGGGTGTGTGGAGTTTCAAAGTCTTAAACATCAGCCCCTCCAGCTGCAAAACCTTCTCCCAGATCCTGGCTCCAGCAATTCCCAAGGCTACCATGGCATTGGGAGCATCCCCTGGGATTTGGCATCTCTGCCACCTGATTCCGCTTAAGCCTAATCCTGCCACAGGATGACCATTAGGACCAGCAGGAAGGGCAGGAGGAGGTTTCCTGACAGTAATGATGGCACTGGGAAAGGTGGCAAACTTGTCTGAATTCCTGTGTGCTCGGGAGAGCTTTGCTCATGGGAACACCGCTCTGCATCAGCCCATGAACACCAGGAGTGCCCAGTGCCCAGACACTGGTAAATAGGACCATTTTGTCCAAAGGTAGAGCCACCCCCCTGAGAGCAATACCAGACACCTCCAAACCTGGGAGCTCAGAGCAAGTGGAAAAAAAAGTGGAAAAAACTCTGCAAATGTTACAGGTGCCCAAAGCAAATGCAAGGATAGCTGAGGGATGTAAAATAAAGTCTCTTTATTTAGAGAAGTGCAACACATGAACACCAGGAGTGCCCAGTGCCCAGACACTGGTAAATAGGACCATTTTGTCCAAAGGTAGAGCCACCCCCCTGAGAGCAATACCAGACACCTCCAAACCTGGGAGCTCAGAGCAAGTGGAAAAAACAACTCTGCAAATGTTACAGGTGCCCAAAGCAAATGCAAGGATAGCTGAGGGATGTAAAATAAAGTCTCTTTATTTAGAGAAGTGCAACACATGAACACCAGGAGTGCCCAGTGCCCAGACACTGGTAAATAGGACCATTTTGTCCAAAGGTAGAGCCACCCCCCTGAGAGCAATACCAGACACCTCCAAACCTGGGAGCTCAGAGCAAGTGGAAAAAACAACTCTGCAAATGTTACAGGTGCCCAAAGCAAATGCAAGGATAGCTGAGGGATGTAAAATAAAGTCTCTTTATTTAGAGAAGTGCAACACATGAACACCAGGAGTGCCCAGTGCCCAGACACTGGTAAATAGGACCATTTTGTCCAAAGGTAGAGCCACCCCCCTGAGAGCAATACCAGACACCTCCAAACCTGGGAGCTCAGAGCAAGTGGAAAAAACAACTCTGCAAATGTTACAGGTGCCCAAAGCAAATGCAAGGATAGCTGAGGGATGTAAAATAAAGTCTCTTTATTTAGAGAAGTGCAACACATGAACACCAGGAGTGCCCAGTGCCCAGACACTGGTAAATAGGACCATTTTGTCCAAAGGTAGAGCCACCCCCCTGAGAGCAATACCAGACACCTCCAAACCTGGGAGCTCAGAGCAAGTGGAAAAAACAACTCTGCAAATGTTACAGGTGCCCAAAGCAAATGCAAGGATAGCTGAGGGATGTAAAATAAAGTCTCTTTATTTAGAGAAGTGCAACACATGAACACCAGGAGTGCCCAGTGCCCAGACACTGGTAAATAGGACCATTTTGTCCAAAGGTAGAGCCACCCCCCTGAGAGCAATACCAGACACCTCCAAACCTGGGAGCTCAGAGCAAGTGGAAAAAACAACTCTGCAAATGTTACAGGTGCCCAAAGCAAATGCAAGGATAGCTGAGGGATGTAAAATAAAGTCTCTTTATTTAGAGAAGTGCAACACATGAACACCAGGAGTGCCCAGTGCCCAGACACTGGTAAATAGGACCATTTTGTCCAAAGGTAGAGCCACCCCCCTGAGAGCAATACCAGACACCTCCAAACCTGGGAGCTCAGAGCAAGTGGAAAAAACAACTCTGCAAATGTTACAGGTGCCCAAAGCAAATGCAAGGATAGCTGAGGGATGTAAAATAAAGTCTCTTTATTTAGAGAAGTGCAACACATGAACACCAGGAGTGCCCAGTGCCCAGACACTGGTAAATAGGACCATTTTGTCCAAAGGTAGAGCCACCCCCCTGAGAGCAATACCAGACACCTCCAAACCTGGGAGCTCAGAGCAAGTGGAAAAAACAACTCTGCAAATGTTACAGGTGCCCAAAGCAAATGCAAGGATAGCTGAGGGATGTAAAATAAAGTCTCTTTATTTAGAGAAGTGCAACACATGAACACCAGGAGTGCCCAGTGCCCAGACACTGGTAAATAGGACCATTTTGTCCAAAGGTAGAGCCACCCCCCTGAGAGCAATACCAGACACCTCCAAACCTGGGAGCTCAGAGCAAGTGGAAAAAACAACTCTGCAAATGTTACAGGTGCCCAAAGCAAATGCAAGGATAGCTGAGGGATGTAAAATAAAGTCTCTTTATTTAGAGAAGTGCAACAAAACCAACAAACTACAGAACATATTTATATTAAAAAAACTTAGTAAAAACATCAACTTATAAAACCTATTTAAAAGCATACTTAAACAACAGCTAAAAGCTGTGAACATATTTACAGGAGTTCAATCGAACAACACCAGAGAAACATATGTAAAAAAGGGTGACATTGTTGGACAGCAAATCTATCAGTCCTGCAAAAAAAGAAAGGAGAAGGGTCATTGGAGTCAGGCCCTGCTCGGTGTGCCATGTGCCCCAAGGCCAGTTCACACTGGGAAAAGGAGGACTCTGTCAGCAGGAGTNGGGATGTCATCCAGAGGGACCTGGACAAGAATGAGAAGTGGGAGCATGGGAATCTCATGTGGTTTAACAAGAGCAGATGGTGCTGCATCTGGGCTGGGGCAGTCCACATTGTACATCTAGGCTGGCAGATGAACAGATGGAGAACAGCCCTGGGGAGAAGGACTTGTGGATGCTGGTGGATGAGAGGCTGGACATAACCCAGACATGTACACTGACAGCCCAGAAGCCCCCCGTATCCAAAGCTGTGTGGGAAGCAGAGAAGGGGGAAATTATGCCCCTCTGCTCTGGTGAGACCCCACCTGCACTACTATCTCCAGCTCTGGAGTCCCCAGTGCATGAAGGACACGGATGTATTGGAGTAAACCCAGAGGAGACAATCTCTCACCAAGATAATGAGAGAGATGGAACACCTCTGCTATAAGGTAAAACAGAGGTTTGTGTTGGTTTAGCATCAAAAAAAAAGGATTTGGGTACCCACCCAGCTCCCTGTCTGCAATATGCAGGGGCTGTGCACAGAGTTCTGTGACAGGGAACAGAAAAGAAGAAGGGAGGAATGGAGGGATCTGAGGGGTACCTGCTTGGAAATGGGATGAGCGCATGGACAAGTTGAGCCATGGACTTGATGTAGAGTGTAATGGGCACCCAGGGAGCCTGGTCCATGCAGTGGCAATCCCATAAAGCTGCATGCCTGCACCTCCCAGCATCGCATTGCCTCAAGCCCCTGCCAGCATGGATGGCTCCCACAGCCTGCCGCCACCTCCAAGCAACTGAACCCATGGGGCCCACGGCACCCCAGCACCATCAGCCTCACTCCAAAGAGCCGTCCTCTTAACTCCACAGTCTGCACTGCCCATTGCACATGTCAAACTGAATAGGGGACATGAGACATTGCCCACTGCCAGAAGCAGGCCTCTGGGCAGGGCAAGAATCCTTCTATAGGCTTGAGTCTCTTGAACTGCATAGAGTAATGCCAGGAGGAATGGGAGTCAAAACAAAGGGTGTGTGGAGTTTCAAAGTCTTAAACATCAGCCCCTCCAGCTGCAAAACCTTCTCCCAGATCCTGGCTCCAGCAATTCCCAAGGCTACCATGGCATTGGGAGCATCCCCTGGGATTTGGCATCTCTGCCACCTGATTCCGCTTAAGCCTAATCCTGCCACAGGATGACCATTAGGACCAGCAGGAAGGGCAGGAGGAGGTTTCCTGACAGTAATGATGGCACTGGGAAAGGTGGCAAACTTGTCTGAATTCCTGTGTGCTCGGGAGAGCTTTGCTTGTGGGAACACCGCTCTGCATCAGCCCATGAACACCAGGAGTGCCCAGTGCCCAGACACTGGTAAATAGGACCATTTTGTCCAAAGGTAGAGCCACCCCCCTGAGAGCAATACCAGACACCTCCAAACCTGGGAGCTCAGAGCAAGTGGAAAAAAAAGTGGAAAAAACTCTGCAAATGTTACAGGTGCCCAAAGCAAATGCAAGGATAGCTGAGGGATGTAAAATAAAGTCTCTTTATTTAGAGAAGTGCAACAAAACCAACAAACTACAGAACATATTTATATTAAAAAAACTTAGTAAAAACATCAACTTATAAAACCTATTTAAAAGCATACTTAAACAACAGCTAAAAGCTGTGAACATATTTACAGGAGTTCAATCGAACAACACCAGAGAAACATATATAAAAAAGGGTGACATTGTTGGACAGCAAATCTATCAGTCCTGCAAAAAAAGAAAGGAGAAGGGTCATTGGAGTCAGGCCCTGCTCGGTGTGCCATGTGCCCCAAGGCCAGTTCACACTGGGAAAAGGAGGACTCTGTCAGCAGGAGTGATGAAGGCTGGGGATGGGACCTGGGCCCCAGGCGGGGAGAGGTGCTTTGTGTGTCCCAAAGCAGGCCCAGGGCAAGGTGGGGGTTGAGGCTGTGCCACAAGAATGCAGGGGACAGAGCACCACGTCCCTGAGCGGGGCTACCCAGACCACCCCAGCCTGGGACAGGTGACCCCTCTGCCTGTGGCAAGGGATGGGGAGCACGGACCTTTTGTGCTGCTGGAGGCTCTGTCCTCATCCCAGAACCATAGCTTCCTCCTCATCATATTCATCGATCTCCATATCCTCCAAATAGTCCTCCAAGTCCACCTCCACCTCCTCCACCATCTCCTCCAAATCCACATCCATCATCTCTTCTGCATCAAAACCCATGTCAACTTCCATCTCTTCTTCTTCGTCTCTCCCAGCCTGCATCAGGGAGCACAACCTCAGAGTGGGGTCCCTGTCCCACACCACCCCCACAGTGCTGCAGCCCAGCTGAGCAGTCAGGCTGTGCCCAGCTCCAAGAAATGGCCCTGTACCTTCATTGGGATGAGGCTGAACATGCTGCAGGGATCTATGATGATCTGCAGACAGAGGGATAGAGCAGGAGCAGCTGACAAGCGTGCATGGGCAGCAGGCCAACATCTGCGTTGTGCTCATAGCCAGGCACCGGTAGTTCCACATGGAACACGGGCAAACCTCTGGGAGCTGCAATGTCACAGGAATCCTGGGAATACTCCTCAGTTCAGGGTGGCAACCGTAGAATGACGGAATGATGGATGGGTTTTTCTTGGAAGGGACTCTCCATATCATGCCCTTCCAAGGGGCCTTCCAGCAGAGCAGCATCCTCAGGGCTGCGTCCAAGCAGGCCTTGAATGTTCTCTGGGATGGAGCATCCACAGACTCTCTAGACAACCTGTGCTAGTGCTTCTTCCCCTTAACAGAAAAGAACGTATTCCTGACATCCAATCTAGACCTACTCTCTTTCACTTGGAACCAATTCCTTCTTGCCTCTTGATCCTGGCCAAACTCCTTGAAGGGACTGCCCTTGGGAATTGCAGGGCTTGGAAAGCAGGAGGATTGGAGGGAGCAGCCCCCATGCACTTGCCAGCATCGCACTTCCTCAGGGCAGTTGGAGAGCACCCACAGCTCCCACAGCCTGCAGCTGCCTCCAAGCACCTGAAACCATGGGGCCCATGGCTCCCCACCGCCAGCACCCTCACACCAAAGAGCCCTCCACTTCCCACAACCGCCTACGCTGCCCATTGCACATTTCCCACCCAGTAGGGGACTTAGGACAATGCCCGCTGCCAGCAGCAGGTATGTGGGCAGGGCAAGAATCCGTTCAATTGGTTTGCGTCCCTTGAAACAGCACAAATGTCACAGGATTTCTTAGGTCACTCTGCAATTCAGGAAGGCAACCGTAGAATGATGGAATGATGGAAGGGTTTGTCTTGGAAGGGACCCTTCAAATCGGACCCTCCAAGCGGACCAGCCTTCCACTAGGGCAGGGCTGCGTCCAAGCAGTCCTTGAATATTCTCAGGAATTGGGCATCCACAGCGTCTCTCCATGGCCTATTCCATTGCCTTAGCAGTGTGACAATAAAGAGTATTTTCCCTACTTGAATCTACCCCCACTCTCTTTCTGTCTTAACCCACTCCCTCTTCTCCTGTCACTACATTTCCTGACAAAGGGTCCCTCTCTGTTTTCCTTGTGGGCCTCTTCACAGACTTGGGGTTTTCTCTGAGGCCTCCATACAACCTTCTCTTTTCCAGGCTGAACGGCCCCATCTTCTTCAGCTTGTCTTCATCAGAGATGATCTCTAGTCCTCTTATCAACTTTATGGCACTGCTCTGGACCTGCTCCAACAGTGCTACATCCTTGTTGAGGGCACCAGGACTCTGTGCATTGCTCTAGATGGGTTATCATAATGCCAGTCTAGAAGGATAGAATCTCTTCCCTTGATCTCTTGCCCACAGTGTATTTTTGCCTGGGATTGCCCTAACTCTGGTACAGAACTTTACAGTTGGCCATGTTGAAATTCATCAGACCCATGTCTCAATCGCGTTCATGTTTGTCTGGATACCATTCCTTCACTTCTGTGTGTGACTGCACCACACACCTCGTTGTTATCAGAGAACTTGCAGATAGTGCCCTCAATCCTACCGCCCATGTCTGTGACAAAGATACTGAATAGTATCAGCCCCAACACCAACAGCTGAGGGACACCACTGTCACTGTTAATTATGTTAAATATGTTAATTTTCTTTCAGATTCTACAGCAAGGTGGTACTAACCCACACCCTACCAGTATGGCAAGGAGGTTGTTACTCTTTCTGACAGGGAGACCCTCAATTAAGAAATCAAAGTTGGAAGCAATCAATTTTTCATTAAAAATTGACATATCTTGGAAATTCTGAATGAGTTTGTCAACTGTCAGAAATTCTGGAAGCTTTCTGGGCTCCTGCAGATGCAAATGGAAGGTCAAAGAAACTGATATCCACAGCCACTTATTTTCAGGTGCTTCTGTATCACTGACAAACATGTTTTCACACAGTTAAAATCACAGGGTACTATATGAATATTGTAGGAAATAGTAATTTCTTTAGAGACCTAGTATAGACATCAAAAATGACTCAGAGACAAAAATCACTGACTTCCCTACATTTTTGCAGAAGTTTCATAAAGAAAGCAAAAGGAAAGAAATAGATCCAGTTTAGAAAGAAACTGAAATTCTGTGATTATCTGCTGAGGAAAAATGTATACAGACATTAAGTGATATTGCTTTTGCAAAAAAAATTGTCTGAGAGCGGGAATTGAGCTATAGCTTGGAGCAGAAAAAGAAAGTAACAGATTGCTCTAGGAAATTTTAAGTCAGTAACATCTCACTCTGTGTAGAATCAGGAAACCTCAGGATATACCATGCTGTTATAAGATTATTAAAATGCATCTCATTTTCAGTAGGTGAACTCTTCCTTTCTATGGCTTCTTTATTTGTGCTGGCCTAGTTAGACCAACTGAGATAAACAGAGTCAAACCACGTTCCATTAATATTGCTTCACCACTGCTTGAATGAATAATAAATTAACACCACTTACACAATTAATTAGAGTTAGGAATGAAGAGAATGGAGATCTGGAAACACAGCTGACAAATTTTTTTCTGTTTACTGCTAAAGAAAATGTTATCGGTGATGATACAATTTACACCTTTAGTATGTTTGAATGTTGTAGCTAAGAAGACAAAAGTAAAATTTTATTCTGTAATGGAAGAGGAACTACAATGTCAATAGCTGTTATCTGTTTTGTTTTTTTTTAATATGAGCATTAGCAAACATTGGTTTGATCAGCTTAATCAGTTATGGCTTACTGCAGCTCAGCAGCCTGAAGCTTTACCAACGAATGTCATAAGTAATGTGCTTCTAGAACTCTGCAGCAGCTGGTGAAATTCATTGTCTACTTCCGGAAAAAGGAAAAAAAAATAATAGATTAGCAATAAAACAGGCTTTGGAGGAGGTACTCCAGCTGTTGAAAGCAGATTTTTTAAAGTTCGTGCTACTGGCTCATATAATGCATTGACAGGTAAATTGAAGTTAACCTGATGCCACTTAATTTAGAATGTGTAGCTTCAAAATTGGAAAGTTATTAATATAAATGGAAATCACCAGGTTGTATGATTTTTAAACTGGGTGGTTTTTTGGTGTTTTTTTTCCGAGTTTGTTGAACTGTGCTGGAAGGGTCAAGCGGTGTTTCTTGACTACCTCTGTTTCTGGCAGTTGAATGAATCCTCAAAGTTTGCAGCAGTCTGAGCTCCTGCTTCATATTCCAAGAAAATATCCTAGAGTAAAAAAAAAAATCACCAGCTGGACATTGGCCCACACCCTTTTGGGTTTCAGAAAGTGTAATTTGTTTTCTGTTAGAGAAGGCCTATTTACTGATGAATGTTTGAACATTAAATTCTATTTGGCAAGAATCTGTCTCCAAAACTGAGTTGCTTTATAAGTTTTAAGCGTCTCTCTACAGATAAGTGGATTCTCCAGTTCTTAAATGGCTTGTCATGGGTTGTCAAGTCATTAGAAGAAATATTTTCTTAGTTCCATGAAATGACTGAATTATTTTAATTTATTGGATTTTTTTTCCTGTGGCTTCTGTTGAAGCTACTGACTCAAAATTTTGCAGTCATTTCATAAGTTAGAAATGAGGGCAGCATATTATATTTAATTGCCTTTTTCCTGATATACTGGCCAAAATGTGGCATAAATCAAATTAATAGACTTTTCAAACAGTCTATACTCAAAGACAAGAGCGACATTTTGACTCAAACACAAGCAAAAGGCAATATGATGTTCACATCATCTCTTAGCTTCTGCCTGAAGACAAATCTCTTAGTTTTCCACTTGTACTGAATATAATAACTGTGGGCAGAATGAAAAGACATCAGGTTTGCTAATAAGTTAACATATTACAGGCCCTCCTTGGAGCCACGTGAGCACCAGAAAAGTCAGGGTCTTTTCTACCATGAGCCTTTTTTTTGCATTTGTCCTGGTTTTGGAAGGGATAGAGTTCATTTTCTCCTTAATGCTGTGTTTTAGATTATGGTATGAGACAGCACTGCATTTAAATGTAGGAAGGGCAGAAGTTCAGTTGCCTACAGAGATAATTTTGAGGTGTTTTTTATTTCCTCTACTTACATTGTGACTATTTCTTTTTTACTGAAGATGTTTCAAAGGAGTAAAAAAATCTAAGGAAATTTTTACTGCAACAAAACATGAGGTGAAATAATGTATTCTCACTGATTGCAACTTTCAGTGCTAGTGAAGTTGTGTTTTCAGATAGTCAGTATGTTATAGAAAGACCAGAAATCACCCTTAGAGTGCCTGCAATATATATCTACACACTCTAGGGTGCATTATATAAAAATATTTCGCATAACTCAAATAACTCTATCTGTAGCCTGAATATAAAAACAGTTTCTGTACAAGTTTTGCTAGTTCATACTCTTGTAAAATAAAGTGTTACAAAAGCACAAAAGTACTGCAAGGTTCCTCTCCATTTCATAGCCTAAAGATGGGCAAACAACTTTAATGGTATTCTAGTATTTTTGGATAATGTGCTTATTTATCAATTATTTTTGTAAGCAGAATTCAAAAGGAGAACATTCCCTGGAGGTATGTTTTCCAGTGTCTTTAAGTGGTGTTTACTAAATCTGGTCACTTATATATTTTCTTCAAAATCAGAAACATTTTGTGTGATTTCATTTTCCCATCTGAGATAACATCATACATAACAATGTAGTGACACTTGATTGCTGCTCTAATTGTGAAACATATTTTAAGTACATGGCAAGCAAAAAGGTCCCCAACTTCCCTGGTCATATGTATTTATTCCTGCCATTTAAAACATCTTTGGAATGTCGTGCAAATATTTTTTTTAACCTTAACAGTAAAAGCTGAAAACAGAAACTAAGAATGAGTCATGAAATCCAAACAAATTTTTCCCCTCCCTTTGCAGCACAACAGCCTCAACAATTTCTAAAACTGATTTTTTCATCATTCATTTTTTATGCAACTCCAAAGCAAATTGTTTGTATTTTAGTGTTATAATACAACTAAACTAACCCAATATTCTAAATTCTCTAGCAATATTCTGTAGATTTTCCTGTTTTCTTTTTTTATGTCTCTTGAAATCTCAGCCAAAGATGTAACCAAATAAGGTTGGCTTTTCAAGTGCAGTTATTTCTTGCCTGAAAAGCAAACAAACAAGCTTACACTATCCAGCAATGTGGATAAGATGTGTGATTGAAATGTGGAAATAATTTGGCATTCTAGCAAGTAATTCATTTCATCCAAGGTTCTATGGAACCCGTTTTGCTACAGACACATGCCAGATCATACAAAGGATTGCTGAGCTCAAGGACATATCTAAATTTAGGCATGTATCTTTACGGGGATATCTGAAAAGAAAGGCCATACAGTCCTTGAGAGGATGTGTATGAGACTGTCTTGAGATACTCCAATTATCAGAGTTTTCCTAACATAATCATTGTTGGAGTTTGAATAGACTTATTGTCTGCACTGCTTGAAGAAGAAGTCTTAACTTGTAATTTTTTTTTCATTGTATGAAAATCTGAATCTATTTCACATGAAGGAGTTGCTTACTTTTGCACCCTTGGAGACTGAAATTCCCTGTCCCAGATTGGTGCAGTTCAGGGGGGGATCTGCTATGTCTGCTCCTTTGTTTCCTTTTGGAGAGAAATTTGCTATTTTTCATTTGTCTGTTTGTTGAGGTCCCCAAAAACAAAAATATTTGAACTTCATGGGTTGTCCAAAGGGCACTGAGTGGTCACCACTTGTCTCAGCCGTAAATCGCAGCAGGTTACAAAGAATCACAGAATGGCTTGGTTTAGCAGGACCTTAATCAGCAGAACCTGATTATTAGAACATAAGATTATTAGGAACCTGATTATTCCTAAACCTGAGGAGATTAGCAGTCTGATTTCTCTGTTTCATTAAGATCAGTTGGCGTAAAATGACATTAAAGTTGCCTTAGTGTGGCAGAGAAAGGAACACCCTGTGCTGTATGACACTTTCCTGACACTGGCATAAGGAGCTGCCACGGATTATAAATAAAGGCCATGAAACCAAAGTAAAAAAAAAAAAACTCTGTAAGTCATGAATTGCTTCAGTATTAAGGAGATGGAGAGAAGGAGAGAAGGGAGAGGGAAATAATCTAATTGTAGGCTCTTTGCTTTTCTTCTCCTCACAGGTGGCACTCCACTGTCTCATACTCTCCTTGTCACTTCCCATTGATAAGCAGATAAAAGGAAGGCAAGCATAGACTTGGGCTGTGCACTCAGTCAGTGGAGACAGGAGCACTGCACATTTTGAGTTCCACATGGATGGCATTGTGTGGAAGAACAGCAATAATGCCGCTACAAAACACACCTCCTGCACTCCTGGAAAACACTGAGCCAGCCCCGTAGAGTTCAAGAATTCTTGTAAGAATCCTCTTGGAAGGTGTTGGGAGCTTCATGCTTCTGCAATTACCTGCTGGTCATGTCAAGATTTATGACTCAACTTGTGTCTGTTGAAAATCTCATAACAGTAGCATAAAGTTCTCTTACATGATAATAGAAGCATATTAAACCGTTCTGACACACAACCTTCACTTTTTCTGTTGTAGTTGTTCCTGTTTTCTTTTAGGAGGATATTATTGCATACAAAGATAGACTCCTCAAAAAGTAACGAGTTGTACAGGCATTCATCCCATTAAGACTGTATTTCCTTTCAGAACAGTGATGCCCATCTTATACAGCAAGTAATTCTGTTCCACTGTCACGATATATAGAAATCCATGTTTTAGCATGAATTGGCTGAGCACACAGAGAAGTGTTTCATTCAGACATATCTTGTGTGGCTCCTTGTATTAAACCACTCTTTGTATGACTGACTATCAAGATATCTTCCCTGAAACCATAGTAAAGGCTAGCCCAGGTTCAGGAGCTAGTCAGGAAGGTGATGGCTGATTTTGATGACATTTAAGGTATCATATGTCTAGATTTGATGATGAGTTTATTGCCATGGAATGTGTATGAAATATGATCTGACTGAATCTGATCAAATTCTGACAAAAAATGTCAATCATCCCTTAAAAAAAAAAAAAAAGCAAAGAGTGCAAAGAGTGTATGAGATTGCAAGTGTGAGAGCTTGCAGATGGTTCAGTAGATTAATGAAGTGAATATTTTAATAAGTTTTGAGTAGTACAGAAGTGATGCACGTTCACATTGAACATTGGACCTAAGAAAACTCACAGTTTTTACATCGCTATTTAAGGCAACAGTTTGTTTTCCCATCAGACTGTAAGTTATCACTAATTATATGAAACACTGCTTTGCTGCTATAGCAAGAGGTTGCTTGAATATATACATACCTTTTAAAGGAGTCCTTACCTATTCTTTCAGACAGTTTGATGAAGTGATGCCTTCTAGCAGATTACAGCTCAGAAAAGCATTGTGTAAGTAGCCCCACAACATTCTTTCCGCAGGGAAGAGGTGGGTAAATGTTCCTCTATCTGACATGCAGGTTCATTCATCTAAGATTCCTACATATGTCTGTGCGGTTCTTCTTCAAGGTGTGCAGAAAGAAAGCAGTATTGTTTCTCTTGGAGGAATAGAAAATAATGGATCTCTTTGAATTATGCAGACTAAATTTTCTTGAGAAGAAGCTGGAAGAATTGCTAATGCTGTTTGTGACTCATTGGCTGTGGATAACACAGACTACAGGGAATGTGGGGGAGACAGAATTATGAAGAGATACAAGTGGTAAATGAGGAAAAAAATGTAGATGAATAATCCTATAGACCGATAGTAAATGAGGCTCTGGGTTGGAAACAATCTTTTGATTGTATGGTATTTGTGACCATTTGTTTGGAGAAAACCTAGAGGAGCCCTTGCCTGAATTCTCATTTAATTTTTGACATTGCCATTTTAGTTACGTATGTGTCTAGTGGTAAACTCCAGTAAAACCTCAGAGGACAAAACTATTCACAACCGTCATGACAAAGTGCTTAAACTGTAAAATGCGTGGACTTCAATGTGAAGCAAGGAGGGTATTGTAGCATGATTAATATGAATATATACATGTGCTGTAGTGGTGTAAACCAGTATAAATTTGCTGACCTTGATTGTCTAATCCTTTAGTCCTTTTGAACATTAGCCCAGACCACTGGCTCATTGATACTCAGTGACTGTCTCAGCAATTCTGTTGTTTACAATCTGGCTCCAGTGGCTAGATGCAATCCAAAGGTTAAAAACAAACTTGAATACTGCTTAAGTTCCACTTTCTTGTTTCCCTCAGCCATAGTTGGCNCCCCAAAAAAAACCAACCAAACAAGTAAACACACAAATAAAAAGAGGAAGGGACTTAGTCCTTTTGATTTAATGGAATGCCCCAGGTTTACAACTCTGTACATGAGAATTGTCTTAGTCTAGCCTTCTGCAAGATCTATGTGACATGGGATTTACACAGTAATAAGAAGACAACAATAGATCTCCCTATTTGGATTTTTCTTTCCATAGAATTCTAATCTTGGTTCAGTTAAGACACCCTCCAGGGAACGTTTCAAGAGTAAACTTTAAAATGTAAGAGCAAACACAACTGTCAAAATCACTGACAATAAAGCTAAGCAGCTTGTTGATGACAGTGGAAGGAAAAGGGCGATAAGATATGAACAATATCATGTTCAAATTGCATATCCACTGCAAGCCAAAATATATCTTTACTCAGGATTTAAGCTGCAAAGAATGTCAAGCATCACTTTCTCAGTCATGTCTGATGTGGGGAATATTTCAACCCTTTTCAAGCTTTGAAAGCATTCCCCTAAAGTATTACCATAACATTGACAATAGAAATCAGCTTCCTACAAGCTGACTGTTCCTGTAAAATTTGAATTGGCATCTTTATATTTACTTGAACTTCCAAGAATGCATAACAAAAGGAAAACCCCATGGAAAAATTGGACTCAATTTCCCATCCTGTTGCCTTAAAGTACCTTTCTTTTCAAGCAAAACAAGTATGAGAACTGCTACATAAACATCTAACTAGAATTTTCAAAATTCTGAAATTCTCACATAGAATTCTGAGTATCTGATTGATATAGATGCTCAGAATATAGACAGAGATAATCACACTCAGTAAAGTCAGCTCCTTGTTGTTGAAGATAGTCTTCCACAGGAACAGTGAGAGTATTTGCTTGGTCAGGAGGTTTTACTCCTGCAAACATGTATTTCAGAAAGATGGGTAGTTCTGAAAATGGGGGATGGGAAAAAACTCCTAAAGTGCAATATATATTTCCCTAATCTTAAGTGCTCAAGAGTAACAGTTATTATTTTAGAAAATATGAAGCACAGTTCTCCTTCCCCTCTACTTTAGACTCAGGTAAAGACAATTCTGATTTCATACATATAGTGAAAAGCAACCTGGAACTTTCTTTCCATGAACAACAACAGTTAACTAAGGCAAGGGAACTGATATATGTCTTGTGTTATGCTAAGACCAGCACTATATTGAGGATGCATCTATTTGGTATCTGTAAATTTATCCAGCCAGGCTGTGTTTATAGCAGCAGACACTTAGGTATTTCACACAAAAACACAGATCTGATGGTGGGTTTAGTTATATTGCCTGGCTAACACCAATGTGCTTTCAGAAGTTTTATTAACAAACAGATTTTCACAGAATCACAGAATCATTTAGGTTTGAAATGACCTCCAAGATCACTGAGTCTTTGACCACTCACCACCTTGTCAACTAGATCAGAGCACTGAGTATTGTGTTCAGTCATTTCTTGAACATCTCCAAGGATGGTGACTCCATCACCTACCTGGGCAGCCTGTTCCAAGGTTTAATAACCCTTTCAGTGAAGAAATTCTTCCTGATGTCCAACCTGAACCTCCTCTGGCACAATTGGAGGCTGTGTCCTCTTGTCCTATTGCTGGTTGTCTAGGAGAAGAGACTGACGCCCACATTGCTGCAACCTCCTTTCAGACAGCTGTGGAGAGAACAAGGAGTCCCCTGAGCTTCCTTTTCTGCAGGTTAAGATGCTTTGAGTTTTGCCTTATTGCAGGATGTGTCTTAGATTTTGGTATTGTCAGACAGGCATGCATTTTGAATGCTCTTTGCAGGATTTTTGATTTGGAAGGGCGGTCTGAGTGGTGCTAGCACTGGGAAATTTGTCCCACTCTCATGCTAAAAGCACTTGAGCAACAAAATTACAAATTCTATACTGATGCTCTACCCAGGAACTATCCATAAGCATGTTAGAAATATAAGATAGTTCACTTTTAGCCCACAAATTCCCAGAATCACAGACAGCAGCAAATATCATTCATCTTTCCTGTAGTGGGCATAAATAAAGAAGAGCAGATATTTGCTATGTGAAGAGCATCTGTCATAACATATCTCTGCCTCACTTTTCTTCAGCATCTGTTGTACTTCTGGTAGCTTGTGTGCAGAGCTGTTTTTATCACAGATATCAAATACTCCTTCTGTTAAGTCCTTCTGTATTGGGAACACCTGTCTTCATGTCACATCATCATCATGCCATCAATAAAAGCCATACTGTGCTGAAGGTTATACAAATGTACCATATAAATCACCTAAGAGATTGTCTAAAATTAATCAGACTGATGCACCAAATAAACCAGTTTGCAGAGTGCAGGAGTTCAAGAAAATGAGGAGAAACAGTACTCTGTGTTAAGTTTAGTTAAGGAAAAATAAACACCTGGGGCTAAAGATGGGCATCAGAAAAGTAGCTCCATATCCCTCCGGAATCTGACTGAAAAGGTGGGAGGGTGTCATACTGAACTGTAGAGGTGTAGAGGGTGGGAAGCGTATCCTTTGCCTGTCCAAAGTTTTAGGCTACACACAAAATTCAGAACTATTTGGTGGAATGCCTTCCAATATTCAAGCTTCCCAGCTGTTGAGAGTTTTGAAGGTAGGTTTTAATATCTGTCTGGTATTCCTCGTGCATTTTCTTTAATTTATTAAAGACAAGGTTGGGTGGAAGTAGACAAAAAGCTACTTTTTAAGATAAACATTAGATAAACTGTGTTAGAAGTGCTTAAAGATGGTCTATGATCCCGAGAAATGATAGTTTCTATATTATTCAAAACATTCCCATTTCTCTTTTATTTGCTGTGACTGTAATATCTCTTTCCATTCTTTTGCTTGCCCAGCTGAAACCACTGGAAGTGTCCATTCAGATTCTGACAGGGAGTAAGTTAAATATACCCCATCAAGTTTAAAAACAATGAGAGATGTGTTTGTTTAAACAAAGGTCATCATTGGCTGTGATAGTTTGTCACATGATAGCTTGTCACATGTAATTCATTTAATTTTGCTTTGAAAGCAAATAAGCCGTATTCTGGCAAGCCTAATAAGAACTATTTTTGTTTCATTTTCCAAGACATACTGATACTTTGAAAATTCTTCCTGCTTTGAGATGGAACAAAATATATATTTTCATGGAAGATAAATGTTGTACAAAAAAAAAAAAATCAGGGTTATTTAAACACCTACATTTTTAGTCTTTGGGTCAGACATGGGATTTTATTTTATATGGTCAAAGACCAGAAAAGCAAACTTCTGCTTCAACAAGAAAATTAGGATATTTGTTCTTAACAGTTGAAGAATTTGGATAAAAATATTAAAATCTTTCAGGTTTTTTTAATGTTCCACTTGGAAATAAATAATTTACAAAAACATCTTGATTTCAATCAATTTGTGTCTTTGACAGTTAATTCAAACAGAAAACATAAGTTCTAGTCAATTTTGCTAACCTATTCTCTTTTTTAAATTGCTTAGGCTTGGTTGGTTTATTAATTGATCATTGCAACAAAAAGCCAGCCAAAAATGTCTCTGATATTATTGAAATAACATGCAAGGTCCCAAGTACAACAGTTTTCATTCTGAAAGTTGTTCTTCATGCATGAATTGTATAAGCAGATGGTAATTGTTACTTAAAAAAATCCAACAAGCCAAAAAACAGGGAGTGGTGGTGGTGGTAGAAAGGAATAACCTACAGACACAGACCAACAAACACTTGCTCCTGTATTAAGATGTGATGCTTGTCTGTGTGTGTGACATGTTTTGCCTTCAGCCCAACTGTATCCAACTTTGGTTTGTCTAGGAGTTTCTAAACTTTGAGAAGATGACAAAATAATATGCATTTTTAATGCAGAAAATAGGAAAATGTTGTCAGTCACAATATACTGCTGATTAATAGTTTGTTGTATATTATATTTATTCTTAAGAAACTCTTCTGTATTTTATATTATAGTCTTATCATCCTGATTTCATTCTGACTTTATTTTCTTGCAATCAGTCTTAAATAAAACCTGTAAGTTAAACATCTAACATGGACATGAGAAAGGGGGCAAAGGGCGGAAGGGACCAGGACTATAAATCTGGCTACAACAGTATTTGGACTAACTGTGGGAATGTTGCTACTTGGTTAAAAAAATTAAATCATTTGAATATAAGCTTAATAGAAAGCTCCAAAGTCATTAAAAAGAAATAAAGCACTAACCTAAGTCTGCCTGTTTTAGTGCTGGAATTGGAACATACAACTCCATACTTTCAGTGGTTCATGACTTCTCATCTGGGATAAACCAGTGCTTTGCTGTTGATGGAGTAATTCTCTCCTTCTAAGACACTGGTTCTACATCTGATCTTTAAAGTTTAAACTAATTCTATTTGCCCACTTGAAAAAAAGGCTCAAATGTTCTCTTAAGTATGAGTTATTCTGCAGGTAAGGTCTAAGAGAAGGAAGTTTTGGGTACCAAGTGGTGCTGACATAGCTCTTCACTTGATAATGGGGAGCTCAGTCAAATTCTATGGAAAGGCATTTAAAAATTCCATTTATCCCTGTTCTTTGCCACGATTATACACCTCTGTACATTCTGGTTTCTGCTGGAAATTTAAGTTACTGAGATATAGTCATTGGATTTGCATGAAATTAAAAAAAAAAAAAAGAAAAACTTCTTGAAAATAAAATTCAGATTAAAGTTAAGTCTTTGGAATACAAGGACATTAGTGTAGCTGATGAGAGGACTCTTTAGAGACCTTATTCTTGAGTCATAAGAAACAATGTTCTCCCACCCAGCTGTGGGTATCAGAAAGGAAAGTAATGACAGCAGGGAAGAATTTTGTCCTATCACTTGGCACAGCTTTAGTTGCCTGCTCAGTCTTCTGAAGTAGATATCATGGCTTTTGAAACCAGAGAAACAACAACTATCTTGGAAGGAAACACTAACTCAGTAATGAAGCTTTCACATCAAAAATAAAATATCTGTAGTTAAGACAAGCTCTGTAAAGTTTCCTGCCTTGACCAGAGTCTTTTCTGTCTGAGATGGTGGGGTTTCACTGCTCCTAGGAGAAGGGTAATTTCCATCTCCATTTTTTCTTATAAATAAGGAATAGGGTCCTGTCATACAACACATGCATACCCATATGAAGGAAAATAACATGATGAAGCCTTTAACTGAACCATGGAAACACAAAGATTGATTTATTTAGTGTTGCTAGGTAAGTCACCTGAACTTTTGTTGTGTTACTGCATTCTCTGTAGAGTTATAAAAGCTGATTCAGCTGTTTTATTGACACATATATCACAGTTCACAAATTATTTATTAAGTCTTAGGAAGACTTTTTGGCTTGCAGTTGGGAAATCTGTGCTACAACTGCTTAAACTATATTTGGCTTACTCATAGTACAGTAACATCATTACCTGTTTTGCCAGGGTTTAGTTCCAGAGGTTCACATGTGGGGCAATGACATCATTGTCGTTGTTTAAAATTTACACCTCATTTGCTGCATCATTCTGGAACAAGAAATGGGCCTTTAATGTAAAACTCTCAATTACACATCAATTGCCTCCCCATCTTACAAGAAAGGAACCATCTTATAGGATTGTTCATTATGATCTCCTGGAGTCTTTAAAACACCTCACACTGTAGGACAACATATCCATGGCACTTCATCATCATGCTGCTTTAGCACCTAATGACATTAATTATTCCTTAAGACCAGCTCTGTTGGAAGTGACTTGGAGAGTGATCCATAACTTTAGACTTCCAAAGTTGTGTTAGCCTATAATTTTGTTAGTTCCTATCTGGAGCGATATAAAGGGGAATTACAGAGCTCTGGTTTGTATCTGTGATATTTGCAGCCTAGCAATATTTCAATTCCAGTATTATTTATGACAGTTATAAAGGGGTTTCAGTGTGTGATGAGCATTTGACAGGGTTTAATAACTTTGCTGTTTTCTGCACGATGCATCCATTTCAGAAAGCAACACTTGGAATAGGAACCACTGACGAATTTTTTGGCCTTCCACACAGGGTTACAGCATTGATGAAGAAGGCAAGAGACACTAATGTCATCTGCCTGACTTGTCCAAACATTTGACACCATCTCACATGTCATCTTTGTGCCTAAACTGGAGAGACATGGATCTGATGAATGAACAACTCTGTGGAAAAGGAATTGTCAGGATGGTTTCATTCAAAGAACTGTGGTCAACAGCAAGATGTCCAAGGAGACAGCAGTGACAAGTGATGTCCCTCAGGGGACGGGACTGGGACTGACACTGTTTAACATCTTTGTTGGCCACATGGACTCTGAAATCAAGAGCACCCTCAGTAAGTTTGCCATTGACACCAAGCTGTGTGGTGTGATCAACAAGCTGGAGGAAAGGGATGGCATCCAAAGGGAGCTGGACAGGCCCAAGCAGCGGATGAAGGCAAACCCCATGAAGGAATACTAGGTAAGTTTGACAACCACAATAAAATGAGAGGAGCTGTCAACTCCCTTGAGGGCAGAGAGGCTCTGCAGAGAGAGCTTGACAAATCAGAGAGATGGGCAACCACCAGCCATATAGTTTAACAAGAAAAAGTGTCAGATTCTTCACCTGGGATGGGGGCAACAGACTGGAGAATGAGATGCTGGAAAGCAGTGCAGGAAAAGTGACTTGAATGTTCTGCTGGGTGGGAAGCTGAATGTGAGTCAGCAGTGCCCTGGCAGCCAGGAGGGCCAACCGTGTCCTGGGGGGCATCAGGCCCAGCATTGCCGGCCGGGCCATGGAGGGGATTGTCCTCACGGCTGAACCTCCAATATTGGGGCAGTTTGGGGCACCACAATATAAGAAAGATATTGAGATATTAGAGAGTGTCCAATGGAGGGCAATGAGGATAGTGGAGGGCCTTGAGCAGAAGTGTAAGGAGCAGCTGAGAGCCCTTGATGTGTTCAGGTGGAGAAGAGGAGACTGAAGGGAGACCTCATTGCAGGGACAACTTTCTGGGGAGGGGAAGAGGAGGAGCAGGGGCTGAGCTCTGCTCTGTGGGGACCAAGGACAGGACCCAGGGAATGACCTGGAGTTGTGTCAGGAGAGGTTTAGACTGAGCAGAGAAGGGATTGAGAGCAGCCCAGGAGAGGATTTGGGGGTGCTGACAGATGAGACACTGGACATGACCAAGCAAAGTGTTCTTGCTTGTGACCTAATTGTGGCCTTCCAGGACCTGAAGGGAGCCCACAGGAAAGATGGAGAGAGACTATTTACAAGGGCCTGGAGTGACAGGACAAGGGG
>VYZS01018562.1:0-15077 GCA_013400695.1 Neodrepanis coruscans | reverse complement strand
AAGACCACATCTTCCCTTTTTTCAGCACTAAATCTCTCCTTGGGCTAAAGGGAGGGAGGGAGGGGGTGCGCGGTTTTTTGTAATCTTCTTGAGTTGTTTCCTCAGTCAAAACCGGGCAGAGGCTCACAGCTAAGGGGATCTTGAGACCACGTGCTCCCTTCTAACTACCCCGGAGCCTCTCAGCCGGGCCCAGAGGGAGAGAGAGACAAGCACTATCTCCAGAGCGTCCTCACCTCAAACGCGGGCCCTGGAAAAATTTAATTTGTTTGTCTGTTTTGCACTTTATTTGTCGGGTTTTGGTGTTTGCACAAAATAAACTGTGATATTTGTGTGTTTTCTTCATTTTGGGGGTGTGTTTGTGACTTCTCTCAGAGTCTCTGCTCCAAAATCACTGAATTTGTGGTAAAACCACCACACAGTCAAATACAAATACGGCTATTCATGACACATACAAATGTTTTTGTTTTAGCGTAACACTCGGTGCTTTAAGACAGTGACATCAAATCAAGCTAGAGGCTGGATTTCTAGATGCATCTGAGATAAAAACAGAGCAACTGGTATGGGGCCTTAGACATTTGTACATTTGTAGTAATTAATACTAGTCATTAACCTGGGAGCTACAAAGGCTTATGGTGTCTGAAGGCCTCCAGTGGTTGCTAATAAATCCATGCTTTTATACAAGGAACAGAGAAACTATGGATAAAAGCAGTAGGATGGATGTGACAACCAGCAATTTTAACTTATCACCTTGGAGCTTTATTTTTGAAAGCTTTTACTTCCCACTGATTGCAGGCTTCCAATTTTGTGTTGTCATGTAATGAATTACAAAATTATCTTTTTTTTTTTTTTTTTGCATAGTGCTTCAGACACAAAGTGTCTAAAAAGCTTCTTTTTTTAAAGAAATGAGTTAAGTATTGCTGCCATGGTGATTATAAAACAAATCAGCACCGAACAGTAGCCTAGAAATCTAGATTAAAAACTCAAAATTCTCACTAGCCAAGGTATCTGGTTTGAGTCCTTTCTAACAAGAGGGGTTTACTGTGTAAATATGAAGGGGATTGGCGAAGAAGACTGGAGCAGGGAAGTAATTTTGAAAAGCAAATCTTTAATGCCTTTCCTGAAAAGAGAGGACTGTCTAACCTACTAATACTTCTGAAGGAGATCTGAAGGATATCACTTCTATCAGGGAGGTGAATCTCCTCCTCTCAGCAAAGGTATGAAGGAGAAGTCATCATCACTCCTGAGGTGGCTGTAAGGATGGCACTACTGCACTGATCATTTAAAACCAGTCCTGTTTGACCAGGAATTTGCCCATTTAGCATTAAGGTAATCTTGACTTCTGTATTTATTAACATTCACTGCCACATTTACTGATCATTGAATTCATATTCTAAATAAGTATTCTAGACCAAAATATCTACTGGTCTGCTTAGCTCATGGTGCATATGGTTTATCATAATCATCATAAAAAAGTCAGTAACGGATGCAAAGAGAAATTGTGACACTATAAAAATGTTTTCAATATTTAATTATCTAGTATGTATCACCCACAAGAAGAGGACAAAGATGTTGTGGGTTAATCAGAGACCTAAAAGCACAGTGCCATAAAAATGCCTTACTCAAACCTGCAGCTTTTCTAGAGCAGATATAAAACCAGCAATAAGCTGTTGTGCACCTGACTAAAAGGTGAAGTCTTTGCATCAGAAAACAGTACTGAGATCAAAGATGGAAAGTCTCTGTCATTTATGTCCCTATGGCTTGGCTTGAAAAAGGAGTCCAGGGACTAATAGCAAAACAGACCTCTTCCAGGGACACAAAGGTGGTTAATTCAAATGCTCTATTCCCTATCATGTATGGCATTTAAGATAGGTCATATTTTACAGTCAGTGACATAACAGTCAGTGATATTAAACTATTTCATAGTGATCCATGTGCTATAAGTTATAATATATTATTTAGAATATTTTAATCACCTAAAGTTCAGGGACCTAAAAGCACATATTAATTAATGCTTATTTTAATTAGCTCTGCCTCAGAGAAAGAAAAAAGACAAAACTGTGCAGCCGCCTTAGTACTACACTCCAGATCCATAATTAAACCCAGGACACACAACATAATACGCATCAGGACTTAAAGCAGTGGAAGGTTGGTCACCACCACGGCAGTCTCCTACTCCTTTCTTTTTCCTTAACATCGTACTTCTTTCCTCCCTGAGTCTTTTTGTGAATGTCAGCTTCCACATAGGAAAAAGTAAAAGATTTCTGCACCTCATGGGCCAAATTCAGCTCTGTTCTTGCAGTTACAGCATCGTCTTCAGTAGAATTATTCTATATGCCATTGCACTTGGAATAATATAATATTATTAAGAGGAAAAATCTTTTTGTGCCGGTATCTTCGCAAACAATTTTTCCTCTATTTTGCTACCAGCCATGTGAACCTGTCTGCAGGCAAAGAAACCTCTTCTTTGCTGCCTTCAAGCATTCCACCTCTTCCCCTGTCCAAGAATCACTGAAGATACTTTACTTTAAATTTCACAGCTGCTGGATTCTGAAAGGAAAAAAAATGAGTTCTTCATATTTTCTGACCCTTCGTAATAAATTAACTGTGGGCTGAACAGGCAAGTCAGTGTGCAAAGGTCATACAGCCAGTCAGTGAAAAAGCATCAATACAACATTTAGTAGGGCCAATCTCTAGCATCCTACATTTGTCTGCCAAATGACCAAGCTAGAAAATTACTATCACTGCTATTCTAGCATCTTTTTATGTACTTTAAAGACACTAAAGATGAACAAAACTCCAATGAACTGAGATGCGGATTCTAAGTTCCTGAATGTCAGTAACAGTTTTCCTGTTGACTTCAAGGTTTTTAGGATAAGATCTTAAGAGCTTAATAATAGTACTGGAAAAAGATTACCTAATTCTCTACTGGTACTATGACACAGCATTCATTTGCAACCTTTTTTTTGCATGCAGCTCCTTAAAACTTACTCAATAGACTTGATTTTCTTAGCCAAGTTCTACAAATACCTTAAGAGTGGTTCTCACACTCTCACACAGATATGAGTCATGACTTGAAAACATCTACTATGGGGAAGGAAAGGATATTCGTGTAAAAAAAAACCCAAACCTTACCAGTAGCTAACTACAGGAAAGTTTTTTCTCTTTTTTATTTCATACTAATTACTATTTTTTTCAACTCTAAATTGCAATAATTTCCCTCAATTTCATTCCCTCTGCTCCATTCCATAGAATTTCTCAAATAAATAATGAAATTGAAGAGTTAAGCTTGCAGAAATTGCTATTACTTTATCAATGTCTGAGCCAACAAAAGCATTTTTCATGCACCTACATAAAGGAGGAGGAACTGAATAGCTTTTAAGGAATGTGCTACATTTTAATATGTCCTGGTGACATGCAGAAGCATTCCTTCAATTCTGAAAGGAGTACAGATAGAAGAGGGAAATTTCATACTCTCACTCTCCTTTGTAATGAATTTACTGATGTTAGAACAAACAGTGGTGCCTTGCTCCAGAAAAAATTCTTGGCCAATAAATTTTGCATCAAATCCTAAATCATCATTTTAGTAATTTCTAGAATGTGAACCAATGCTAATGTTTCAGTGTTACTCTTCAGTGTACTCTTAAAGGTAATATTTCACTTTATTATTTCCCCATCTGCATTTGCTATTATTTTGATTTACTGTATTATAAATTGTTTTGCAATTGTAACTATTTTTGTGATATATTTAAAGTGTTTTATTAATTCTGATAGTTTTGGTAACACAACACAACAGCATATTTAGTGGATTATATAGCAAGTTTCTCCTCAGCATCGAGAAATTGTAGGGACATTAATGTATGCCTAAATTAAACCAAAGCAGCAAGTGAGTTTAGACTGGTTTAACCTCCCCTTCTCATTAATGAGAAGCTCATTAATGTTACCCTGCAAAGCATCTACAGTCTTAAAATGGAAGCATTATCCCATATTGTTTTGATTCTTTCTTGCCAAGCTCCCAGTGCTTTGCAAGCAGTTGACTTTTTATGCCCTGTTATTCTCACTGACAATTTTTATCATCACAATTCTTGACCCCTCCCATAAAGTAAAGTTTCCTGAAGTCCCCCTTATATTTTGCATGTTTATTAAGAAAAGGAAGAACGGGGGAAAACAAAAGGCCGGTGTGTCATTACTTTTATTCATATCAATGAATAATGCTTTGCTCCATAAATAATCCATTGAACTCATAGAGTATGGTACAGGTGTTTGTTTCTTACAGTTCAGCCTCATATGGATATAACCAATATATTCATGAACATTTGGGGATTGGGAGAAAACTTGCTTGTCATTTGAAGCAACTAAAAATTCAGGAAAACTGTCTACAGTGAAAAAATACATTGTTACATTAGTGCTTCAGTAGCTGAACTCCAGCCTCAGGACTCAGCTTGAGACAAAATCCTCTCAGAACACCTTGAATTTGGACAGATGCGAAACTGAACGAGTTTCTGGAGACATCTTTAAACAGAGTATATCAGAGTTTTCAGTTTACTGGGTGCAAATGCTACAGACAAACTTCACTAAAAACCTACTTCATTTTTTCACCCAGCTTCTGCTTTCTCATTAATGCATATTCATCTATAAATTCTGACGATGTTTAAGGGAAAAAAACCAAAACAAACAGATTCAATCACCTCTCTGGAACATTTGCAGAAGCTCCTGGATATCAGACTAGAATCTTCTAAGTCAAAGAAGGTCAGCTCAATGGACACAAAGACTGACTTTCCACAGAAAGCTGACAGTCATTCTGGAAATACAGAAAAAAGTAATGTAATTATTTTTCCCCTCTGTCCCCAGTCTCTTTCTTCCTTTTAACCCTCAAGGAAATAACTTTTTTTTTAACCATGAACCCAAGTGCATGGACATGACTTAGTTTCAATATTTTAAGCAACAGCTGTTCTTTTTAGAGCTCCAGTTGTAAAAATTTATTAATTAACTATTAAACATTTAATCATTAAATATACTTCCTGCATGTGTGGTTGCTAAAATGCAAAATGCTGGACCCACTTTTTTGGCTTTCTACATTCAGGTGGCAGAGGCAGAAGTGGAAAACAGATGGAATATGGCAGATAGGTATTCTGCTGCTGCAAAGAAGTCTCTGGAGCTGTAAAAAGTAATGTAGTACAGCTTCTGAAAACTATACTTCAGGCAAGAAAACCAACTAAAATAATCACAAAATCAGCAACAGAGAGGAAAATATGTCTTCCTGGAATAAAATGCGAAAGACATGCAAAAATAGAGTCAAACTGGGGGGGCTGATTTTGCAACCCCTTGTGATGCCTTGGAGTTTTTCTCACATATTTCTGGGGTTTTAGCTTGACTGTATGGTTTCACTCATAGGCCTTCTTGTTCAAATTTCTCAGAATTTGTGACGCTGTGTTTAGCATTTCGTTTGAGACAAACAAGTTATAACAAGGACATTGTAGAAGGCAAGAAAAAACAGAGGTCCAGAGAACCTGGAGAAGCTCCAGAGGGGCAGATCCAGGGGAAGGCATAGGGGTGAGATGGGACTCTGGTTGGATGCGTTGAGGGTGGAAGAATTGATGAATGTTATAAATGGGGTTTTGGTAACGGCTGCTGGCACACATTTTTGAATCTGGAAGCTTCAACAAAGAACCTGCACTTTCCCTTTGCCTCTATTAATACTGTTTGGAAGTTTTCTTCCTCAGTTTTAAGGCATCACTTGTGGTAATGAGCAGTGATCAAGATTACAAATAAGAGGTTCATGCCTGAAAGCTGATCTGCTTCTTTCAAGTATAACAGTTGATCTACTAAAAGATAATATCTCCTCTAAAACCTTGACTCTCTTAGATTTTTAATTAATTCTGAATAGAAAAACTACTGCTATTTCACTTTTCATTTGGAGATTTTAAAGAGCTTTACAAAAAGGTTTACAGGTATCACTGAGATTCTTAATATATAAAGTATGATGGACTACTCCTTGATGCTTTGACACTTTACAATCCATATCTTGACTCAGATACTGATGTGCTATTAGACAGTGCATGGGGACAGTTAGGTGCCTTGGCACAGGATACATGGGAGGCTGATCTGACGAAGCTGGCTGAGTGGCGCTGCTGGAGATTGCGATGCTCTTCTCTTTTCCTCCTCCTGCCCAGCACAGGTGCTATCCGTAGCTGCAGCTTGGACTTCTGCAATTCATAGTTAAAAACCGTCTCATGAAGACCAATACTTAAGCCATCCCTTACTCACAAAATAGAGACAAGATCCTCTCCAGCCTTCTTGGAGGTCTCACTTGGGATCTCAAATTCCAGTTTCAAATCTTTCAAATATCCTTCTCCTCTACCCCTTGGTATGATCCATTCATTCTCCTCCTGTCTCCTCCCTCAAACCCCTCTCCCCACCCAATCCAATGAACATTTAAGCACTTACTAGAAATTGGAGCAGCCTGAACAAAAGGAAGGACAGTCCTGACTCTATGTCCCATCACTCTTTCTCAAAGCTTACTCTTATAGCCTGCTGTTTAAGGTGCTTCCCTTGTGAGACAGAAAATGCAAATTCGTATCTTCTTACACAGAGGTGGGATTTGAAGTGGGATCTCCCACCTACTAGATGACTGCCACTAGAGCAGACTGAGGATGTCAATGTCATGCTCAAAAACATCTGTAATAGTGAGTCTTGCAGGTGACCCATCCACTTCTAAGTCTGAAATCTTGACAGATCTGAGGTGCAAGACATGATGAAGTGCTCAGCAGTCTCAATCAAGGCCAGAGACATATTGGGCACGCAGAGAAGCAAGATATAAGGCCCATCAGGAACATCTTAACATTAGATACTGTTGCGGGTTAGGGAAGGGGTGTAGGTCAGCTGGGGAAATGGGGGTAGGGGGGGTCTTTAAAAACTTTTTTTTGTGTTTTCAGGAGAGAGTGGGGCAGGCAAAACGGATGGACCCCAGCAGCTCGCAGTATTCAGGCAGGTCTGCTCCCATCCAGAGCAGCTGCGGGGTGGACGTGAGCTCAGGGTGCGGCGGGGCTGTGCACGGGGCCGGTCCGACCCACATTTACCACCACAGGGTGGTGGGCTGGGGCCGGGAGTGGCTCATGTGACCCCCGCCCTGGCCCATGGCCCGGGCTGGGGCCAGGAACAGTGGAGCGCAAGCCCCCGGCAGAGGCTGAGCACACCCGCTCAGGTCTGTCAGCGGCTTGCAGCCCCAGCGGCAGGAGCTGGGTGGCAGCAGGGCAGCAGCCACTGCCAGCTGTTACCCTGCCACAACCCTCATTGTCGCTGGATGCATCACGGCTCAGAGCATGCTGTGCTGGCTCCCAGCAGCTCCCTGCCACTGCACCCATGCTGTCGCTGGACACAACACAGCTTGGGCACGATGGAAGAAGCCGCGGGGCAGTGCCACTGGCAGCTGGTGCCCAGTGCTGAGCAGGCAAGGTGGGGTGGTGCCCCAGGGTCTCTGCAGCGCTGGCGGTTCTGGCAGCGGTGGTTGCTGGTGTGGCAAGCCCTGCCGCGGGCCTTTTTGGCGGCAACTGCCATTTTGCCCTCATGGTGAGATCCACAGACGGTGTGGTGCCCAGTGCCCACTGAGTCAGGCTACTGACCAATAGGAAAGCAGTGCGCCCTCGAAGAAAAGTCCGAGAAAATATGAGAATCGGCACATTAGAAAAGGAGCCTCGCCCCTTTTCAGCTCAGCTCTCGACTTGGCTCCCTCAGCTTGGCTCCCCTTTTCCTCTCGGCTCTCTCTCTTGGCCCAGGCAGCGGTGCAGTGCAACCACAGCTGAGGCAGTGCAGACAGAGAACCACACAGCTCCAAGCAGTAGCTGCAGCAGTGTGGTATCTCTTCCCCTTGAGGTCCCGCAGGTTTTCCTTTCAGTGTCTTGATTTTCCAGCATCTCCGGAGTGGGACCCTCCTGCATTATCGCCCCAGCACTGTCTATGTGGCAGCGTTCCTTCCTCTCCCTCCACAGCCCAGCAGCCATCCCAGAGCAGCAGAGTGGGTTTTTTTCCTTTTTGCATGTTATTGTTGGGTTATAGTTTGTAATCAATAAATTACTGTGTTGTTGTAATCTTCTCTATTACGTCTCTCATCATTCAGTAACACTCCCTAGTGTCCAAACCATGACTGGTGCTAGACTACACTTGATATGCAGAGACAAGTGGTTCTGCCCATATGTGATCCCAAAGACCTATATATTTTTCTATCTTCGAAATAAATACCTTCACACTTTCAGAATGTCCAAGCACCACTCGCTTCCAAATTGAGAACACAGAGCTGCAAGCTACGAGCAGAAGAGAAATCTAGGGCACATTAATTCAATCTTTGTAAATTAATAGTTGAACTGCTCAGTAAGATCCTGGAGACTACAGAAAGGTGGAGAGACCTGGTGATGGCATGAAGGTGTGCTAGGAGAAAGAAAATGCAGATAAAGCTCTGTATACCTTCCAAGCTGTCTCAGTTAAGTTCTGGTTTCTTCATGTGGCAGTTTCACATGTGTACATTATCTGTGCAGCTAAGCAGAGCTGGGCATGAACTCGTCTGGATCTATTCTCATTGAAACTGCAGGCACAAACCATGTGAAAAACATGAATTCCACTCTGAACATTGCACAAATCCCTCTATATAAGTAATTTTGCATTTATATAAGAGGAGATTTTTAATATCCTTTGCCAGACAGCTACCGAAATTTCATGGGTGTATGAGACAGACACATTTTATGACCCTTTAATTATTGTGTCATTACTACCCTTGGTACTTTCTACAATCATTGACCTCTGACAATACTTACGTATCTATCTTCATATGGTTTCAGACTGAGTATGACTGTCCTCTCATATCCATTTTCATTTAACTCTGATCTGTCCTTTTTTTGACATTCTGAGCTGGTTTTCATAAAAATCTTATATACAATCAAAGCTCTGTTTCTCTGTAATGTTTTGGGATATGGCCTTCTGCTACTATTAAAAATGGAAAGCTCTTTTATACAGGTATATTTTTGACCTCTGCTCTCCTCTAGTCAGACAAAACCTGCAGCAGCATGGCCAAGAATAGAATCAGCATCATTCAGCTCCCAATTCTGTACTTTAACCTGTGAGTATATGCTTCCTGTGAGTATATAAAATTTCATTTAAATGCAAAATCTCATTATGTTTGCTTACACTTACGATGTGTTAATATTATTTTTTATATCTTGCCTCTCCTTGACCTCTCTTGTCCTCCAAGGCTTAGCAGATTTTCAAGGTCCATTGCAACAGTGGAAGAAAGTTTACGTGACTAGTTGTCACTCAGCCTGTATGTGAAAGATTCCCATCAAACACCTGGGGACAGTTATTACATCATAGTCAGCAAAGGACTCCATGACTCTATATGAACGAAACTTTTGATAATGTAGATATTTTAGGAAATGAGCAGAAACATTTCAAGAATATTACCATCAGCCAGGCACTTGTATTACCCAGGAGTTCAGCATTTTCAGTATATTATGAAATGTTAAAAAGTCCTTTTTTTGCAGTCATATATATAAATTGGGAGGCATTTCACTTAAAAAGAAGACACTATATTTGTATAAATTAATGTAAAGGCTGTCAATCCCAGACCATCACCATTATGTAAAGGTCAACATCACTGTGGCTCTGTGGATAAAGTTCCCAGTAGATAAAGAGTTGTTGTTAGTATATTGTGCTAACAAATTGTGTTAACAAATTAAGAAATAAGTAGAAATTATAAATGGCTCAATGAAAGAGGCTATATTGCACATCAATCTATTGCAAAAGCTTTTAATAGTAAAACTTTGACTTATTTGTGGCTATGGGAGTCACTTGTGATTATGGCTTATTTCTGTTTGTAGGTCATGAATTTGTTTTCTGAGTGCAGAAGGAAGGTACTTTGGTCAGGAATAACATTAGCCAGCTAAGCTCCAAATTTGAACAGCACTTTAGTACCCAGCTTTTCATTGAGTTGGCAAACAGTCTCAGTGAATTAAGTACTCACTGCACTGAGAGGTGGTCAAAATTGAAATTTCTCTTTTGCAGGAAACCCTAACCCTTCAAAATATGATTATGCTCTAAATCAGAAAGAATGCCACTATTTCAGAATTTCCCAAGAAATAAGTGTCTTGAAGAAAAAATGTTCAGAAATCTAAACCAAAAGCATTTTGATAATGACAAAGCAATTTATTTTGACACGATTGAATGGTTTTAGTTTGATATAGTAAGAAGCTTTGCATCAATTGTATCTAGATGCTGTCTGAATCATGTTAGATTACATTTCATGTCATCAGTAACGTGGTTAACATTAATGTATAATATAAAAGTCAGGACAAAATAAAGAACTGGAATTATTAAACCAGAAGATTTTTACAAAACTGAAATAATTACTTCAGACAGTTTTCCATGGATATCTGCACTGCATCTGTTATACAATCTTAAAATATGACTGCCTTTCATTCACTGGTAAAAAACAGAACTATTCTCCCTTTCCCCGTCCTAAAATAAATCCATTGAAAAACGTGATGAGGTCTGGCCTTTCTAAAGAGCCAGATTTCTGGCACTGACATCAGTTAAATCAGAACTTTATTCACTGATTTTACAAGGACTACTTGTGTACTGGAAAACATGCAAACATAAGTCCTGTATTGATCTGGAACCTTTACAACAAAACTTCAAAGAAAATAATCCCATCTAAATCTCAGATGAGAGGATAGAGCAAGACTCTTAAACATAGTGCACAGATTCTCAAAAAAACAAAAGCATTTCCTAGCCATATTCTGAGACCATTTTCCATTCATTTACATAATCTGGAACACAGTAAAAATAGATTATTTCAAAATCAGTATGACCAGCCCACCAATTTTAAAGTATCTTCAACCACAGGAAAACGGTGACATTATTATTATCATACACTTAGAAAAAAATCATTTTTTCTTTTTCATTTGTTACTGCATTATTAAAACCTGCATACCTATAAATAAGGTAGTGATTTCCAACATTAAGGAGATACTGTTCTCAAAAGTTAATATAATACAACTAAACCATGTAGTAAGATAAACAAGAAGGGAATTCACCAAATCTGGGCAAATATGCTTCAGGCATCATCTATTATGTGCACATCTGCCCACAGAGCAGATTGCTATAATCTAGCATTATCAAAAGGCTCAAAAAGCTCAAAAAGCACAAACACTTTCGATAAATCATGGTGCTAAATATATGTTCCTCTGTCAGTAAGATATTGCCTTCCACCTTGGTTATGCCTGAGAGAGAATGTTTCTTTTTCTTTTTTTTTTTTTTTGTGAGTTCAGTTAAAAAAAGAATAGATTCTCCTCTTCCCTCCTGCCTAATCCCATGAGCATATGCTTTATTGTCAACTTGAAAAGCTTTGTGGGGCCCTTTTGTCATGGAACAGGCAGGGCTTCATTGCCAAGCCCATCTACACTGTCTGCCACTTTCCTGATGGCACCCAGGAGACAAATTCTTTTGGATGTCCACTGGCGTGGATATAAAGATGAAGCTAAAGATCCTTACATTTTAGGCCAATATAGTCTGAAGGGACATCCCCACTGCTGCAAATCATAACAAACTAACAACTATCTCCATCTACCTCCAAAATTATCAGCTAGTGCAAGGTAAAATGTGTCTTAATTTCCAACAAAAGAGAAGCATATTTAAAAGAAAATAGAAAACAGTATTTCAAGCATGAATCATGCAACACAAATGACTGCAAAATGGCATTGAAATTTTCAGAATGATCACTTAAAAGTCTTGTTTTCTCTATATAAATATTTATTTTTGGTACATTAACTCAGTACTTTTGATATCAGTAAGTGGAATGCATACTCTAATCTCACCTTCGTAAGAGTATTTAGCTGGAGCTTTGCAAATACTTCCATTCAAACAGATGACTAATACTGCAGCATAACCTTGCTTAGTTTCTGAAATAAACTTGCAAAGGGAGTGGATTACTCTGAGAATAATTAATGTGATAGGGAGGGTTTTTTTTAATCTTGATGTCATTATCTGAAACTGACTAAATTAAATGGCTACATTAATAACATGGGGCACCAAATGGAATTTGAACCCTACTTGTTGCAATAGGTACAGAAATGCAGTAGGAAACAAAACTGCATTACTAAACAGACTACCCAAGCATAAGAAAGTAGCTCTGTCAACCCTAATAAGAGTGTCCAAAGAGAGACTCACAGATGTTCCCAGCGCAAATGCACCACAGAGATGGAAACTGAGCAGGGATCTCCCAAGTTCCAAGGTCTTTAGTACGAGTCCCAGGCATTACTATGGAAAACCCCTGCACTGATCTCCCTGGATCTATATTAGAACTACATTGGCCAGATACAAGACAAAACAGAGATGGGGAGCAAGTAAGCATCCATGAAATGCTAGGCTAAGGACCAACTGTCTGTGCTCACAGATGTGATGTACCATACAATTTTGACAATGCAATTTGACTGAGGTTCTTTAATCTCTATTGAAGTTATTGCTGGATACTGATAGGGAACCTTCCACATGTTTTAAATGTACAAAGAAATATAAAATACCTTGCTCTGTCAATGCAAATTTTTACCTATGTTATTAATTATCTCTATGGACAACAACAGGAAATAAAGTATTTGACAGTGATGAGAACTAATGGCCTAGTAGAACATGCAAAAGTTTCACTAGAAATATGAGGCTAATGGCCAGAAATCAACATTATCACAAGCATAAAACTAGAGTAACTGCAAAGATGATTCCAGACTAACTAAGGTTCAGTAAACATTTAGCATCTGTGTGTTCCTTATGGTTTTTATTAAGCCAAAATGAAAAGGTTATGTTCATAATTCTGTACCCTCTTTTCTTTTTTCCTTTATTTTTAAAATCCTTCACTGCATTTAATCACTTTTGGTTTCTTTTGTTCTTCTTTGCAGCAATTTTGTCTGAGCACTCCTGGGGCTGGTGTTGCATTACAGATTCATCAATGATTTGCTGCTTACTCTACATTATCCCACAAGTGCTGAGGCAAACAATTCCTTGCCAGGATCAAATGATGTTCTATATTTGCCTGCAGTTTAAAATCTTGTTAATGTTGACACTTCTGATGAAAGCTCAAAAGTGACACTGGAATGATTGTAACCTGCAGGCCTTGGTGACTGCCAAATAAACAGGTACTGAGGGCACATGGTTTTTACTCTATGTCCTCTATATGCCCACAGGGGCATCATCAACTTAGGCAACATCTTTATCAGAAACAACATCAAATAGAACAGCTAACACATCCTGTCTATAGATGATGCTGCTGATGGGTGACGGGGTGACTATTTGCTATGTTGCTAAACCAGTATGTCTGAGAAAGAATTCCGCTCTAAAGTCAATTAACTTTAATGGGAAGACTCCATTAAAGATTCCAACTTTGGATCAAGCTCAGTAAGAACTAATTAGGTCTCCATTCCAAAAGTTACTTGTCAGAATTATTAATGGCTATCTGGGTTTTTTTGTTTGTTTTAATATGGGACAAGAGGGTATTTTTACTATTTAGGGGAATTGATAACACTTTGAAAATCATAAGTTGCAAATACAGGTGCCAGTATTAAAAATTTTAATTCCAGGTAATCAGAAAAGTAGAAAAAAATTATGCAGTGTGCAAACACGTTCACTTCATGGGGACAAAGGAAATACAAACTACAGTTAGTGACACCTGCAATTTAATTCTGTGGTGTTTACTACACTTCACAGCCTTGGTAAACCTTACATGTGTTCTATGACAGTACAACTAAGTTTACTGACTACAGCTTCCAGTTCTGATAACAAAATCTAGGACCAAGGTTCAACTTTTCACTCTCACTCCCTCTGCTTAAAACTCCTAACATAGAAGAAGATTATGTGTCTGAAAAACTCACCAAAGGAGAGAACATACTTGAAGAGATTTGACAATGATGCAGGTTCCTCATGTAGGAGTGATACCACAGCAAATGGCTGAACAGTCTTGGCACTATCAATGATTTATTTATTCTGTCAGCAAATCATCACCTGCAAATCAAATTAAGAAATGCTCAAAATCTGAAAGCCACAAATTAGACTTGAGTGATTTGTATGATGTCATTTATCTCATAATTTTCCTCCTACTTTTCCTTCCCTCCTTTCTTTTCCTAGAAACTGCAGGAAATACTTAAAGTTCAAAGTGCAATAAATATAATGTAATCAAATTTGCACTTACAGCATACAAGACAGGATATAGTTCTTCATTATGAACTGATCAGACAACAGAATTATTTCACTTGGAGTGTAGTCTTCAAAAAAAGACCTAAAATCAGCCTTTGGGTACTAGCGTCCAATTCTGTCTGGCACTAACAAAATGTCAAGTGATTTTCTGGCATAATGTGGGTCTGCACCTTTGCTGCTGAAAACCTAGTTGTAAGTTATAAGAGGAGAGGAGAGGAGAGTCTGTCTTTGTGGCATAATGGAGGAGATGAGAGGAAAGACATAACTCACACCCTCACAAGGTGTATGCAAAGACAGAGAGCCAAAAGGCTCTTCCTGTGGGCAGGGACTGCCCTTCTTTCTCCCTGATAGGAACTAATCCCTTGAAAGGGAGTAAAGGAGAAGTTGCTTCCCTCTCCTCTATCTCCTGTCCAGCTTGTAGTCCCTAAAGGGCCAAGCTCAAGTGAATTCTGACACTGAGGTTTTCCACAATCTGCCGTTACCTAGAGACCTTGTCAGATGAAACAAATACCTGCTCCAAGTCACAGGTCACTTACTGTCTTAAAGTAGAGGAGACATCAGGGTACAAATAGAATGCACTGAAGGGCATCTGATGGAAGTCAGGGTGGGAACAGGTATATGTACACATTCATCACTTGCTCTGCATTAATCTCCCCTGGCAAATACATTTGGTCTGAAGTGTTGGTCTGCAGGGTTGAGTTGCAGTTAACAGTTTCTTGCAGAGCTTTAGGTTAACTAAACACAGCAGTGGTGTTTAGAAGCAGTGACACTTGAGTTAAAGACAATGAAGGTGTGGGTTAACAGCCTTTATTAAAATCAGTTTCTCAACAGTCATAGAATCATAGAACCACAGA
>VYZS01018561.1:57443-80858 GCA_013400695.1 Neodrepanis coruscans | reverse complement strand
TTGCTATTTGTAGTTTGGCTTTTTCTGGAATCCCAAATGAAGATTGAATAACAAAGCCAATACCTGATTCAAAGAGCTTCCAAATGAGGGGTCAGCTGGGATACAAAGGATATTAAGATAATTGACAAGGGATCAGAAGGGGATGAGATAACGGAGGAGATAAGGCACTTACTTCCAGTCTTAAACATGCAACCAGAGCTGAAATGCTCTTCACCACATGCTACGTGGTCCCCACTCTCGGATGAGATAATAACACTGTGCTTACTGTGGAAGTCAGCTCGATAGAACTGATCAATAAACACGCACAGATGAATGACATGACATGATACGCAGGGGAAGGAGCACTGCCCTGGAAAGGCACCACTTGCACAAATCTCTTTGTGCTGCCTTTTAGACACACGTGATAGCAAGGGAGATACTTGGCTTTTCAGCCCTTCAGTGTCATAAAATCATTTCGGTTGAAAAAGACCTTTAAGATCATTGAGTCCCAGCATTAACCCAAGCTCACTACTAAACCATGCCCCCAAGTGCCACATCTTTTAAATGCCTCCAGGTATGGTGACTTACAAACTTCAGCAGCTTTATTTAAATATGGATTTTAAATTATGTCAAAATATTATTGAATGGTTTTATTAGACAAAAAATAATAAATGTACTGTAATGACTAGTTTCAGCATAGGGAGAAAAGAGGTAATTTTGAAATTGTCTGTGTTCACTTGGATAGATAGCCCTGGTTACCTGCACAGGTGAAAACACACAGGATGAACTCTGGGCAACATTAAGGTACTTAGGATGTTTCAAACAAAGATGTTACTTAAGTCATCATTACAGAAACAGTAATTTTTATTGCACATTAAGATCTCCATGGCCATCGAGGTAATGACAGGTCCTGCTGGCCCCAGCTCCCTCCTCTGTTCTTGTTCTCTCATGTGGCCACAAAATCTCATTTCCTTTCTTCCCAAACAGATTTTTAACTACTTCCCTCAGAAAGGGTCCAATTGCTGAGCTGGGACACGACCTGCAGCTTCAGGCAGGTGTGAGGTGTGAAAAACCAGCACCAAACATCTCAGTAACCTCAATGCATCAAGACCACCAGTGCTACAGTAATCCCAGGAAACACAAGCAAATAAAAATCCCCTGATAAAATCCAAACGTCTCTGAACTGAGCTATTCCCCCTGTCTTGTGCCATTGGACTCGTCCTTGCACAGCCCCTGGAATTGCTGAAGGTCTCATGTTTGCCCCCATGCAGTTTCCTTTAAAGGAAATGCCCCTGATCACTTGCACTCATGTATTCTCTAAGGAGTGTATCCTAAATATACCCAAAATTGCAGGGGCCCCTGGATTCTGAGCTGTCAGCAGACCTAACCCAGAGCTATGGTTTCCATCTCTTTTCCTTCACCTCCTTACATGGTACATGTGTGAGCTTTTCCTAAAGCAGTTAAGATACTTTTGATCTCAATTATTAGTATCAACTACACTGAGAAAATTAGAATTCAAGATTTGTTACCAACACTTCAATTATTCAGTGTTATCAAGTTGTCACCAGGCCTTTAATTATTTTTCAGTTTATACCTAATTTCCCACACTGTGATTGCTTTAGTAATGTAAAGGTAGATCTTCAACTGTAATAGGAAATGTCCAAATCTTTTATGATGCTGGGGACTGGAAATGACAACATTAATAAAATTCACACATCTCCTGTGCTACAAGCCCTCATCAATATAGTGTTGATTTGTAGCTGACATGCTATTTAATTATGCTCTTTTGGTACCAATAAACACTTAATAATATATTCAAAGTGAGTAAACAGGATATAACACTGACTGTGATTCTGCATCTATTTAAAGACTGGGCACAAGATCATAAAATTTCACTGCCAAAGCTTTTCAATATTTGACTATGTTTTTTTGGACAACAGTGTGACACTTGGAACATCATTTCCGTACAGGATATGTGCACCTAAGGCATTGGTATATGCACCCAAGACTTTGGTTATATTCTGGAGGTGCTCAGAGGTTTCAGCAGTGATTAACACCAATTATGCAGATAGTTATTGTTGTGTGCAGAGATCATTTGTTTTAACACACCAGGCAATTTTGACTCATCCAAACGTTATGCAAAGAAGAAAAGTGGTTACAATGATGGAGCTGGTGCAGAAGCTCTAACAAACCTCACCAGAACCAGCAGAGGCAATTTGTCAAGTTTCTCAACTAGTCCAGGGCAGGAAAACAGTGGGATTGTAATACCTGTTGTGGATCCCTGCCCAGGGGAGGCCCTGGAAAGTTCTTCCCATTGCTGGGAAGATTGATTCCCATCACTAACCCCAGATCTCTGAGGGAAGATATGAAACAGCTATTTTCTCCTCTTTTCCCCTCTAAGGCTGTTAGAATTCCGGGCACACTTTGTCTCTGATGTTCAGGTGACCTTTGAGGAAACTCCAGGCAGCTCACCTTGGACCAATAGCCAACTCAGCCACTCAGTGCCCATTGCCTTCACCCCAAACAAGCACAGGGCTCCCAGATTATGCACATGACTGGGAGGATCATGAGCACACTCAGGCTGTGCACACAGGTCCCACCATAGTTGTACAAGTCAAACACTCTGGAGAAAAGCTTGGTCAAGGTTTTCACGATGCTCATGCTAACAGACTGAAGTGAGGGATTTTCCCCTGTCTAGCAGAAGACCTGCTCAAACTGCCCACAGTGTCACCAGTTTGAAGCCATTCCCTCCTTGTCCTAAACACTCCATGCCCTTGTCCGAAGTCCCACTCAAGCTCTCTTGGAGCCCCTTTAGGTACCAGAAGGGTCTCTAAGGTCTGCCTGAGGTCTTCTCTTCTCCACACTGAACAACCCCAACTCTCTCAGTCTGTCATCATCCCACTCATTTCTCTGCAACATAAAAATGGGCAAAGTCTACTTGCCAATGTATATAAACCTTGTCCATAACTTGTACCTGTCCCGTCCCACTTCACACTGTATTTGAGCAGGGAGAAAAGCCTTGAGCAGGTCATTGTCTCCAAACTGGGGTCTTCCAGTCACCACCATGATTTCCTCTTTCAGCTGGTGTATAGGTGTGTGTAAGATTTACAGGTGCCTGTCCACCTTGTGTCCGCTGCTGCTCAAATACAACATTTGGCATGATTTGCTTTCTAACAATTTAATGACACTTCTTGCCCAGAACTAATTAGCAGACATAACAAATCACCTTTCTAACCAGCACCTCCATTCCCAGCCTGCAGCACCTTCTGCAAAGAAATGTTACATATTTGAGATTTAAATTCATTTTAAATCATTAGTGCTTATCTTCCCTAGATGGGCAAGCAGGGACTGGGAACACAGTACCCAAGTGCTCAAGATCATTGTACATTTTATGCTGCACCTCTAATTGAGTTCAATGCCACTCACAGCTGGGAGTGCATTTGCATCCCAAAAGCACCAGGCACTCTGAAGATCTGCTTTTACACATGCCGATCTGACAGCTTGACTCACAACTGGCTCAGTTTGCTCCACCCCGAAAAAATACCCATGCCACACCGATGTGGGTGATTAGCACCTGACCCAGAACTAACTTCTCAGAAAATTGTACTTATTGGAGGACAAATTGAGTCTGCTATGGCAGAAGCCAGAATAATTGCTCAGGGGAGCACGGGGCTTATCCAGCAGTTAATTCATTATTTCTACCTGCCCGGAGCCAGAATGGAAACAGCAGGAAAGGCAGTAGCAAACAAGGTACAAACTCCAGTATCTCAGGATCAATTTGTTCAGTTATAGGCTTGTTGCCGTCACGGCAAGGTGGCGAAACACCTTTGCAAAGGTTTATAGGCAGCAAAATAGAGGAGGAACCTGCTTTACTGTTGTCCTATAGTTTTGTGATGAGCTATTGAGTGCACAGACTTGAGTGCAATTAATGCTGAAATTTGGGCTTTGCCCTGCTTTCAAATGCACCCCGAAGGCAGAGTTTAGAAAGCAAATGCATCCCAAGTTTGGGAGTCCCATTCTCTTGACAACACCAAGTTATGGCAATCAGCACCTGCCAGCTGTGGCTGGTCTTGCCATGTGTCAAGACTGATGCTTCAGGAAGAAATGGCAGCCTGAAAAAGGCATTAAAAGCCAACACCACCAAAAGCAGTGCAGAAGCTGAGCTCCGCCATTGTTCTAGTGATGCTTATTCAGTGTCTGCTTCTAAGGATAGTCCTTTTTGCTGCTCTCAGTACAAGCCCTCAAGGGACTGTGGCTTCCCCACAGCTGTTCGGGGAGACCCCACATTGTCCCTGCCTCCACCAGCTGCTCTGTGATTGCATCTGTGCATGTGGTCCCCAGGAGGCTGCTGTCACCCACCTCATCCCACAGCCACACAAGGATGAGACACATCGTGGTCCCAGGGCGACTTCTTCAAGGGTCTCTGGAAGATCTGAGGAGCCAATTTTTAAAATAAACCCAAGCCATTCATCAGGGCAGACAAACAAGCTCAGGCACACAGACTCTGTGTGAGTCCAGCCTGGCCTCGAGGCAAAGCTGCTCTTACCTTTAACAGCCTTGACAAATTGGAACAGGATGTGTGTCTATTGAGCGTGGTTGGAACTTGATGATCTTTAAGGTCCCTTGCAACCCAAACCGTTCTGTGATTCTATGATTCTATGAAATAACACTATTCTGGCTAATATTCAACTAGATTTTAATACATTAGCTCTGTCAGATCTATCGGTACTTAATAGTTTTACAGAATTTTATTATTTATTAATGTGGAACAGTAAGAATACTTCCAGTTCTCTCTTTCCCAGGAAATGAAATGCAGAAATTTCATTTCGCAGGAAATGAAATGCCAGGTGAGGGAAGTGATAGACAGGGACAAGCACAAGGAGGTTCTAGAGCAGACCAGGAGCATGGTTGGGGCAGTCACATTTGCTACTGTGGGTGGCCAAGGAACTTCCCTGCATGACGGTGGTTTTTATTTCAATCAAGAGAATGTGTTAGTTAAATTAATCTTGGGCAGATTTATGCTATTTGTTCTGCATCATTACACAGCCATTTTTGCTAAAGCAACTGATAATTAATCTGCTTGTCCCCCTTGCATTTGTAGATAGTACAGATACAGTGATTTTTCTATTCCTTAAAAATAAGTACTTCCCACATGGAAAAGCGGTTTTCGTAACATGAGCATGTTTGACTCAGCAAGGACACCTGTGCTGCACCTTCTTAGCACAGCAATCCTTGCACCAGTTCACAAATGGAACAGAAGCAAATGCAATATAAATTCATGGAACACAGCATTCGGAGAAAAACCTAAAGAGAAAAGAATAATAAATCCAGCTTGCACCACACCATCACCTTCATCACCAGCTGCAGCACAGAAAGGCCACTCCAGACATCTGCCACTCCTTTGCAATGACACCATCATCTTTAGTCATTCAATGGCTCATATCACCACTGAGACAAGACCTGAATCTGGATCTGGAAAAGGTATAACACAGGGAAGTGTGAGCACTTGGAGTGAGTCAGTACATCTGGGAGGTGAGAAGCAAAATCCATCCATGAGCTAAAGGAGGGAGCAAAGAGCTAGGACCAAGTTCCATTTCCCTTCTGACCTTGCAAATGCTTAAAAATATGCTCAGAGTTACACATGTAAAATATCCACACTGAAATCACTGAGTGGCAAAGCACTGGAGGGAAAAAGGGATGAAAGAAAGCTGCCAGTGGAGCCTGTGTATTATCTCAGGCTCACACAGAGGTGTGTGCAATGTGGCCGTGCCAGCCCCACTCAGGCTGATGCTGCCAAGCAGTGCTCACACAGAAAACACCAGTGATTTGCTCCCAGCTCAGGCCCACGGGGACACAGCACCTGAGAAACAGGCAGGAATAAGGAATGTCAATACTGGAGCTGTACTGGAGCTGTACCAGCACCAGCAATTCTGCACCATGGCTAAGGATAAGCACATTGTTTTCAGTCTGTGCCATCCATTCCATGCTTAGCATCCAGAGGAATTTATTTTGTTCCATTTTATCCCTGAAGACAAACTGACTCTTTTAAATGTTTAAAATGTTACATATTTGGGAGGGAAAAATTGGAAGTTTTTGGCAGATCTCATGAACATTATTGCTGATGCCCCAGCCAGCACTGGTATGAAGTGCTGCCATGTGTGCAAGATGGATTTCTCTGCTTCACCCCAGGGGGAATAGCTGGATATATCCACAAGAAATGGGAAAGTTCACATCTCAGCAAGAGCTCTGTGCATGAAAAGTGATTGCACACATTACAGATTAGGGAAGGCAACGCTTCCAGGACTGTCACTAAGCTTGGAAAAGACTTCCAAGACCAGAAAGTCCAACTATTATCCCAGCACCATCATGTCCTCCACTAAACCGTAGGCTCAAGTGCACCATATAATCAAGTGTCACATCCTCGTGCTTTTTGAATACTTACAGATTACCACTTCCCTCAGCAGCCAGTTCCAACCACTCTTTCATTGAAGTAATTTTTTTTAATATCTAATCTAAACCCCACATTCCTTGGACATTCCTTGTCCTTGTAGTACAGGAATGAAAAAGGATTTCACCTCCCCATAATTCATCTTTATAGTAGGAGGATGTCAGCTTGTTGTCTTGGTAGCAGAAGAAAATGTCTCAGCCAGTCCTTTTTCTGTCTGGGAAGAGTGATTCACAGGGGGACACATGACACATGGCAGGTGAGTTCCCCTGCAGGGAATTGCTGGTAACCAATGGGCTCCAGCCCTGCCTGCAGCCATCTCATCACCACGCACTTCCCAACAGCTCACCCTCACATGGATTGCCAAGGAATGGGCTGAGGCACCCAGCACAGCTCTGCAAGGAACCCACCAAATCCTCCTCTGCTCACTGGCAGATGCAACCTTCCCTGCCTTGGCCTTTGAATCTCCGCAGGGTATTTCATGCTCCCAAGCTGTTCTTCCTTCTGATGCTCACATGGAGAAATGAGTGATTTGGGGAGCTGCTGGCAGAGTGTGGGTGTGATCCCTCTTCCCTGGTCATTTAAAAAGAGCAAAACCATAAGTCTCACCATGAGCAACCCCATCACCTTTGCAAATAAACCCAGAGGTTTCCCCTCATGCCTGCTGCCAGGGACATCCTGAACCAGCTCTGCTCCATGCAGGCAGCAGCAGAGGAGCTGAAACCAGCAAATGGCTCCTTAGGAAAGCGGGGCAGAAGGGCCTTCACACCATCATCTGGGTCCATTCGTGAAATTGGTCATTTGATGAAATCATTCATGTGCATGGCCCCGCATCCATGGCTGGACAACACTGACATTTTGGCTCTCACCCAGTTGCGCTGCGATAAATGGAGCTGTCAGGTCAGAACACGCCAATTCATTTTCATTCAAGCAGCTATTTAATATTCATCATGTTATAGGAGGACATTTTTATGTTGGGAAAAACACAAATGCTCTCCTGAAATGACTCAAGGGCAATAAAGAATAAATTGCCTTTAAACCTGTATAAGGGATGCTGAAGTCACAAACAAGGCATAAAATAATATGGAGGTGGAAAGTGCTTTTTCCTTATTAGGTTTATCAAAGTAAAACTAGGCTGGCAAGCTTATTCTATCAAGCAAATGGATGTGGTAAAAAAAGGAAATGAAAATTCTGATCCATATTCATTGTTTCAGTGTCAGCAAGAGAGAAAATACTCCACTAATTTTATTTTTTTTTTTCTTAGAAAGCTGATCTGAAGTTTTACAGGAAAAAAAAAGTATGCAAAGGTGATAAGAAAATCAAAGATAATTCATAGAAACAAAATACACAGTAGACAGAATGCCTAATATTAAACAAAATGTGAAACACAGAACATGCTTGAATGCACTAAGCCACAGCTCCAGGCCCTGACAGCATCTTAAAAGGGAAATTACTTTCTCAAAGCTCCCAGCAGTGGCCTGGGCAGTGCTGCAGCTGACAGCCACTGGCCCCTGCATTGGCAGCAGGGTTTATCTCCATGAAACATAACAGGTTTTCCGTTTCTGATTAAATCAGCTTTAACACAGCCCTGGAGGCAGTACCCAAACAGCCACACCCATGGATCTCTTGCAACCGTGAATTAAATCCAGACCAATTCCAGGTAAAAAGGGGCTCATGCCTTGGACAGCATTTAAGGAGGACTAGTGACAGAATAAAAGAGATTGGAAAAGTCCTTTAAGCTTACCAAGTCCAACTTGGACCCAGCACTGCCAAGCCCAACACTAAACCATGTCCCCAGGTGCCACATTTACATGTCTTTTAAATCCATCCAGGGATGGCAATTCCACCACTGCCCTGGGCAGCCTGTTTTGGTGCTTGACAACCCTTTCAGTGAAGAGATTTTCCCTAAAATTCAGTCGTAACCTGGGGAGAAGAGACCAACCCCACCTGGCTACGGTCTCCCATCAGGGAGTTGTAGAGAGTAATAAGGTGCCCCCTGAGCCTCCTTTTCTCCAGGCTGAGCAACTTCAGTTGCTCCTCACAGGATTTGTGCTCCAGACCCTTCCCCAGCTTCATTGCCCTTCTCTGGACATGTTCCAGCTTCTCCATATCTGTCTTATGAGGGGCCCAAAGCTGGATACAGGATTCAAGATATGGCCTCACCAGTGCTCAGTACAGGGGGACAATCACTTCCCTCGTCCTGCTGGCCAAACTATTGCTGATACAGGCCAGGATTCCACTGGCCTTCTTGGCCACCTGGGCACACATTGGATCATGTTCAGCTGCTGTCACCAGCACCCCCAGGTTCTTCTCTGCTGGGCACCTTCCAGCCAACTCTTCCCCCAGTCTGTAGGGCTGCCTGGGGTTGTTGTCACCCAAGTGCAGGACCCGGCACTTCCCCTGGTTGAACCTCGTGCCGTTGGCCTTGGTCCATCAATCCAGTCTCTCCAGATCCCTCTGCACAGCCTTCCTGCACTCCAGCAGATCAACACTCCAATCCAAACAAGGGGGTCTTAATGATGGCATGGGTTTATGTGTGTATTTTGCATTTCTACAGACTTGATAAATTAACAGGGTTTTTTTTTTCTGTAGAACAACATGACAAACAAGTTTCAACTCAGTCCTACATGCCATGGCTGAGACTCAGGAGGGAGCTGGTCCTATAGCCAGCACCACATCCTCTGTGCTCTGGGCTAAAACACTCCCCATTTCACTTTGAATTCCACAGCATTTGGCTCCCACCACCCTCCCTCCGCCCATATCCACTTCCCAGGATCACATAATCAGGTGAGACAGGCAGCTTTCTGTTTTTTAGTTCTTAGAGATTGCAGAAGGGATCCAGCAGACTCATCACAGGTCTTAATTTCTAAATCATGTTCTGGTACATTAAAATTATTGCCTAACTTTGCAATATTGAAGATGTAGGGTTTTTTTTGTTGGCCTTAGGGGTTTTTTTTGGTCAGTGATGATCCACACTCCATACAGAAGTGACAAAGAAATAGGAGTTTGATCCCTTTGGCCTTTCTACAGCTCACTAAGGGCAATGAACAGATCTGTTCTTCTTTCCCCAACATCTGTCTTCAGTCCCATGGGCTCATCATCACAGATTTTTGTGCACAAAATCTTCTGCAGAAAACACAGAATTACTGGAAAGAGCACTTTATGTAAATGTACTCTTTCCTCAGAAGAGGACAGTGTTTTTAGTGACAAACTGAATGAAATCTCACTTGGCATGAAGGAAATAAAACAGTAAATATTTCAAGTTACCGCTCTGCCGTAATAGAGACTGCATTTAAAATTAATTGCTGTGGATATGCCGTATCTTTCAAAGAAACAGAGTGACAACACAACTGTGACGTGACACATCTGCATTACAGCTTTTCATCTCAATTCTGTCCTCAACAGGCTCCATCAGCTGCTTGCATTCAGTATATGAAGTGATATTTTCTGCCCATCTCTACTGGAGCAGCAGCAATCTCCTGATGCTTCCCAGCTATGAGAAACCTGCCTGAATGTCATTGCTGTCACCATAGAGCACAGCCATCAGGCACAGGGTACTGGTTATATAGATGTATGTCTCTGATGGTCCTGTGCTGAGCCCATCATGCACAGACCACTGCAGTAGAAACCAGAGCTAGGACCAGACTGAGTTATAAAACCCCATTTTCTCTGCTCCAGGACTGTCAGACACTGGAAGATGAAGTGGTTTACCCTGTTAAAAAAGTGGTGTGGCGCTGTTAGAGAAAATAAGAGATTGCCCTAAGTTGCTCTCATATGACCTGTCTCTGCTGTGACTTTTCCTGGCAGTCTCTCAGCATGTTTGTCACTGGCAGAGAGAGTTCAAACAGTGTCAGGTTTCAGTAAATGTCATTCTTACATCTCTCAAAACAAACAGTTCACTGGTGCTTCAGTGGAAGCTGAAGTGGAATCTCTTCTCCAAAGTCCTGCTTTGGATTGCTTATCTGAGGACAAGGATTCTGTTTCATCAGAGGAAAGATTAAAACATCCAGTATAAACAGGAAAAACACGGATGTTGACCAACACAAATGCTTTTCTCAAAGCATGGGTGATCATAAATTAAATCTCTGTTGTGTCCTGTCATTGAAACACTCCTAGATTTCCATCCTCAGATAAACTCCAAAAGATTAAAACATCCAGTATAAACAGGAAAAACACGGATGTTGACCAACACAAATGCTTTTCTCAAAGCATGGGTGATCATAAATTAAATCTCTGTTGTGTCCTGTCATTGAAACACTCCTAGATTTCCATCCTCAGATAAATTCCCAATACTTTACTTAAATAAATGTGGATACACTTGGTCTACCCAACACACAGAGCTAAGAAGCTTAACCCTTCTGCTGCAGAAGAGCAGCCACAGACCATATTTCTCAGGGGACACTTGCATCTTTCAGAGGTCTGACCCATCAATTGCTGATATGTTTGTCTCCAGTCCAGCCACTGAACTTAATTGACTTCTAATGTAGAAAGAAAACCAAAACTGTGTAATTAAATCACTTAATTTGCCACATGAGGCATTTCAAGATCAATGCACTCATATTCACAAAGGTCAGTGAGGGTGGAAAACCCTAAGGAAGCAGCAGATAACAACCTATGAATGGTCTGATCATCTCTAAATGAAGTCAATAAGCATCATTTACTGACTGTGGATCAGATACATCCCTCCTTTACCACCTCAAAATAGAGTTTTGCCTGATGCTACATCAGTGACAGAGAAGAAACCATAATAGTATGTTAATTCCTACTAAACTTGGCCTCTAGAGCACAGTTACTAAAAGTTATTTGTAATGGAGAGAGGAAACTTGGCACAGTTCCTTGGCCCAATCCTGCTGCTGCACAGTGTTGTGATCACTGGGCAAGTTGAACATCCTGGAAAGACCATTTCTGGGCTGCATTTGTCCAGTCAGACAGTTCTGCAAGAAAAGCTATTTGAAGCCTGCTCACATGGGGTAGGAGGCAGACTGCACTCAAAAAATATAAGTTACAAGTGCCATCTTCCTCATCTGCAGAATGAATGCTTGGTGCTCCACTTCCCCCACGTACTGTTGAAAGATTCTTCACTACCATTGTATTTGAAGAGTTTTTTCCAAATGTCATATTGACACGTAACAGCCCCAGTATTCATAATACGCAGGTGAACTTTCATGAAGCAGAGGAAAAAATTAACGTTCTTCCTTATCAGAGGAAAATGAATCTGATTTTTCATTCCATCAAAACATCTCTTCACAGACAGGATAAACCCCATAAATCCTTTTAACCCACTTATCCACCTACAGTCCATTCTAGACACAACTGTAACAAAGCATGTAATCAAAGTAAATGAGCATAATTACCAACAACTGCAAATATGGGAGTTTAGGTTATTTTCTTAGACGTTCCATATGTGACCATTTTACCACTGGTTTACATTTAAAAGCCATGAATAAACTATATTAGATTGGAAGATAAAAGGCTACACATAAAAATTCATGCATAAAGCATCCTGTTGCCATGATTACCAACTATTCATTCAAATCTAATCTTTTCTCCCCAAATGTAAATATAACCAAATCACAAAGCGTGACCAAATAATAACTTGTTTCAAGGGACAGTGGGGTCCCTTGCTATCAGACTTCACAGCATGACACTTCTTTCATTTCTACCAGGCAGGAACAAGAAATGACTGCACAGTTCCATTTATTTAACATCTGCTCATGTGAATTCCTCTTTTTTACACTCATTTTTCTAGTCCTAGTTATCCCAGTGGGTCAGACAGGCTTCTTTAAGGCAACCTCACAGCTGTACAAGGTTCTTGACCAGTAACAAGCCCCTAACCCATTCCATCCCATTCATGCTGCTGCACCAGGCAGGGCTGATGGCTGTGCCCCAGGGGGATGCCCTTCCCTGCTGATGCAGCAGGACAAGGAGGAATTACACGCAACTTCCTCAATCTTCCACATCTGACAGAAGCCAGGAGGCACAGCCCATCATGAGCATTATGGATCAGGCCATGTCACATCTCAATAGCTTAATGGTATGGCTGGTGGCACAAGTCATGTCAGCAGTTAAGTGACAGTAACAGAGTCACCTGTCAGGTCATGGCTCTGGGAATCGAGTAACACATACATATTGATGGCACGTAATAGCCTGTGCTCAAGATGTATCTTCATAAAGGCAATATAAATCAAGCTCCTGTCCAGGACAGGTGCATGTCACAGCTGTAAGATGTGGAAGTTAATTCATTTAAATTACATTTTAAACCAGACAGAACCATAATCTGTCCTGAGGCACGTTAATACGTCAACTAGCCTGATCCATCTTTCAAAAGGTCCTGAGTTAGGTAATTTTTTTTTCTGCATTATTACCTTTCAATTGAAAACAAGCCCCAAAATCATATTTAAACTACATTTCTCCTACCATTTTTAAGCGCAAATTAAGTTATATACTTAGAAAAAATATGATCAGAGGGCTGGAGCACCTCTGCTATGGAGACAGGCTGAGACAATTGGGGTTGTTCAGCCTGGAGAAGACAAGGCTCCAAGGAGATTTTGGAGCATCTGCCAGTACTTAAAGGGGCTACAAGAGAGCTGGAAAGGGACTTTGGATAAGGACATGGAGTATTGAGACAAGGGGGAAGGGCTTCAAACTGACAGAGGACAGGGTTAGACCAGATATTAGGAATAAATCCTTCCCTGTGAGGGTGGTGAGATACTGGCACAGGTTGCCCAGAGAAACTGTGGATGCCCCATCACTGGAACTGTTCAAAGCCAGGCTGGATGGAGTTTGTTCACTTCCAACCCAAAACTTTCTAGGATTCTATAATAATCTTTCAGGAAACCAGCTATGTCATGTTAGCAGCAAATATGAATAACTTCATACTTATCAGGACTAATCCAAAATAGAAGTGCTCAAGCAATTTTTTTTCTCTCAAGATAATTCTTTCTTCAATTCCCAGTGAAACTGCCCATGAATGCAAGTGCACTTAAGCAAAGAAAACTATGCAATTAGGCTCTTCTTTGACACATACGAATATAAGCACAAGCTAATTTACAAGTCTTTAGCTACATTTTCTTGTAGAAATTTTTACACTACTCGGCTCCCAGAGCAAAGAAAATTAGTCTTTGCTCTACACCGTTGCCCCTGAAGTTCAAGTGTTCAGTAACTCTTCTGGTGTAGTTGCTGGCGGGGAGTACAGCTGGGAGCCAGCCCTATGAACAGGAAAACTTCCCAAGATTTCAGGGTATTTCTGCAGGAAAAATGTAGTTTGATTTTACATACCTCATAAAAAAAAGTGTTGGCAGTGTTTAGGCACAATGATATGAATAAACATCATAACTGTATACAAGTATTCTGTGCATGAAAAAAAAACAGTTGCAGGTCTTACAGCTGTAATACCAAAACTGGACACACCTAGCAGTGCATATGGAAATCAGTAGTGTTGAAAGAGATGATGACAAAGTGCAGACTCTCCTTATCTAGTTATTAGCTACACAGACAAATTGGCAGGGCATCTAGCAAACTCTTCACTCACAAATGCTTTCACTCACCATCACCTACGTGTCTTGATGGAATGCCCTAGTTGGGCTTATTGGAATTACCTTCCTGAATGGGACCAAGATGTCCATCCCATCTTCAGCAGGGGCCAGCACCAGCACCAACTACTTTAGCAAAAAGCATAGAAATTCCAAACAGGCAAGAATTGGGAGTAATCCCCTTTCCATGTCGTGACTCACTTTGAACAATGAAAGGTAGGAACTGACCGTAATGCTCCCACAAGAGGCTGGATATCCGCCCCCCCATCAGGATGTCCAGGGCTCTTACAAACAGCAATAACCTTGGTATCTGTCTAAACAACCAATTCCTGGTTTTGCATTCTCAGCCTCGTGGACTCTGCAAGGCCACCAGCAACTCGGTTCAATTTCACAGTTTAATTCAATCCCAAATTATCAAATACATGCAATTACCTCGTGACATTTGAATCACTATGCTGTCCAGGCTGGATGAGGAGCAAACACAGATTCATGTATGAATTGGTGAACAGCGCGCAGCCAGCAGGGGCTGTCTGTAACAGCAGCCTCTAGAGCCTTCCTTGCTGTTCCATTTCATTTTACAAAGTCACACAGGTGCACTTACTCCCCAGAGGGCATAACTGAACTTCAACAGCTCTGCAGCAGATGTTGTCCCTCGGCCCCGTGCACCAGAGCCCTGCACAGCCTACAGCTCCACAAGGAGAGCCCAGCTCCAGAGGGAACTCTGGCCAGTCCCTTTTGGACAGAAGGTGCACGAGTTGGGACAAAGAATGGGTGAAGAGCACCAAACTGAAGCACACCCATGGATCCATCTGCTCAATATAAACATGTTTTGCAGTTTGTACCTGGAATTCACTACCTCCCCCAGGCAGGTGACTGTACAGCTGATACCAAACCATTGAGTCACAGAATGGTTTGGGTTAGAAGGGACCTTAAAGCTCCTCTTGTTCCAACCCTCTGCCATGGACAACTTCTATCAGACCAGGCTGCTGCAAGCCCCATCCAGTCTTCCAACACTCCAGTGATAGGGCATTCCCAGCTTCTCTGGGCAACCTGTGCCAGTGTCTCACCATCTCCACAGGGAAAAATTTCTTCCTAATATCTAATCTAACCCTGTCCTCTGTCAGTTTGAAGCCCTTCCCCCTTGTCTCATTACTCCATGTCCTTATCCAAAATCCCTTTCCAGCTCTCTTGTAGCCCCTTAAAGTACTGGCAGGTGCTTTATGGTCTTCCCAGAGCTTTCTCTTCATCACAGTTTGGATTGTAATTTACCCTGATGTGGAGGGCAATGACCACATGTTGCAGCTGTCATTTTTGCTATTGTTACACCAACTGTCCCACTCCAATGCCTTGTTGAACAGCATGCTTAATTGAGTTTATTCCTTCATTATTCAGAGTACTGGTCTCCTCACAGTATCCCACAGACAAAACATATTAAGATCTGTCAGCATTCTCTTTAATAGCACTAGATCATTATTTCCCCTCTAAGTCTTACTCTGTACATGTTACTCAGCAGTTCAGTACAGGGCACCATTAAAAAAAGATTTAGGACTCCAATGTTACTGGGAAACACCAGATTCTGCTTTTTATACCATAAACAGCTATAGCTCTAAAGTGGAAAGCAGGGCCAGCAGAACATCTTCGGAGACAGAAACAAGTGAGATAACCTCCCCTCACAAGTCTATCAGCCTTTCTTTCTAATGAGGGAAGACAAAAGCACATTCCTGATCCTGCTTTAGTGACAAAACACCATCTCAATTTGATGCTGTGGGAGCAACACTGGATGGGTGAGATCTTGACCTAGCAAAGAAAACCTAACTACAATTCCATAATTTTTTCAATAAAAAATTCAAATCACTTTACAAAGCTATGAACAGCAACTTAACAACATAAGCAATGCCTTCTGCCCCAGTTGTATCCATCTCTTGTGATGATCCAGGTAACTGCAGATTGGGAAAGACCACACACGTGCTGGGCTGGAAAAAATCTTTTTTTTTTTTTTTCTGATCATTAAAACAAGCAGCAGCATTGAGTTAAAAATAAAACCAGCCATTCTCCAGACCTGCAAATATTCTCCCTACTTGTACTTGTGTACAGTCTTTCTTTCACTAAGGTCACTACAGCACAAAATACACCAGAAAAGTTTGAAATCCAAGTCCAATCTCACACACAGTAAATGACTAATAAGGCATGTTTCTTACACACATTTAATTCAACACACCAGAAGCAATTTTCTCACTCTCTTTAGCATTTTATTTGCTTATAAATACAAGTCAATACCACAAGATGGCACTTTCTTACTTGCAACACACACTATTATAAACACTTACCCTCTTCAAATGTTCCCAGAATTTTACATGTAACTTCTCAGTGGTTCTGAAACATTTAAAAAAGCAAGACCTTCTACAAACTGCATTTGTGTTTGATGTATATTAAATGAGGTCAGGTAATTAAATTCAAAAAAAGGAATTTATAAATATTTCAGATAAGAAAATTTAAATACAAAAGCAGAGTTTGTATTAATTAAACTGAATAACAATTTAAACTGGCCATAATGTATCTACATGGTTTAATTTAATTTAAAATACTTTTTAAACAATCAAATCCTCTAGCCATTCATTAAAACACCTATCTACTCAACTCTTTAAAAAATATTCTTGGTTAAGAAACCACCTATTCTTTTTCGTAACAATCCTTATTCTGTCCTGTAGGTGGAAATGAAGCAAAATCATATTCCAGACTAGAAAACAGGATAAGAAGGAAGAAATTTTAAAAAACCCGATAACTTCAGACACTTCAACTCATTCTTCCTTGCATTTCTCAAAATACATGATCTGGTTTTAAAGTCTTTGAACGAAATGTAAACACTAGAAAACTCATTGTTGAAGTATGTGAAGAATAAAGAACCCTGCACTAATATAGTGCATAATGATGCTGTGTCAAACTTGTCATTTACAGTAAATGTCACATTTTCCTTGGGATTGTCATGCCTTTTTTTTTTAAAACTAATTCCTTTTGATGTCTGCAGATTTTCTTTTTTTCATTCCCATTGCTCAACAGGAAGGGATGTATTTTCTGGTCTCTTCAGAAAAGTTTCACAAGATCCAAGTTTTTGACTCCATTTTTTAAAAGAAAGAAGTGGCAAAGTTTTAGTGTTGCAATATTTCTGTTCTGCCTGGTATATTACACATCAGGAGATTCCTCAAAAAACTGAGAAGTCGGAGAGTTCCAAAAAAAGAAAGCAGTTAAGGCAGTTGATGTCTAGATTTGGATTTCTTTTTTATGTTACATGTCAATGTCTCCATCGTAGGCCAAGGTTAGAGGCTTCTGCTGTGGAGGAGGACTTTGATGCTGCTTCGTTTTTTTGCTGCAAGAAAAGTATTTGAGAAGACAGAATTATAAACTGTAGTAAGCTCAGAAATATCACCAAAACCCAAACTTCAAAAAAAAATCGACTTCCCACATGGCTTGTTTAATTTTGTAAGTGGGTGACATTGCTGTACAGTGACTACTTCTAACACATGCCACAAGGAACTCACATGTGTGGTATGGACACACAAATGGGCAGCCAACTGTGCTCCCCATCTTCAGAGGAAATAAAGCACATTTGTTTCCAGTCTCTTTCTCACAACTGACAAAACAAGGAACACCTTGCAGAGAAATTGGAACATGAGCTGTCTAGAAGTGGGATATTCTCATTTTTCTTTGGCACAGTATTGAAGCAACAATAATTATTATTGAGAAATACATTTCAGCACCAGCCTTCAAGTGATGGAGAAGTGTGTAATTTTATTTAAAAAATCCTCTGTATCCTCCACTGTGAAGCCACAGAGAAATGGAGCTACATGGCTTGGAAAATAAGGGAGCTGCAACCCCTAAGCAGCATCCAAATGTTGTTATTTGAGCTTTTAACCAAAGAGAGACACTGAGAGAAAGACTATAAGAGCAAGAGGGAATAAACTGATGTTGGATGGAAGAGGGAAGTGATGCTGTCAGGCCACAGTTGTGACTCTTTGGTTGCTTGCTCTGATCTGACAGAAGTTGGGCCAGTTTGCACCATTAACATTTGTAACTTCAGGCCAAACTCCCTGGGCATTGCAGGGCACACGGATGCTGCCCAATTCTCCCTTCCTGTGCACCAAGAGGCATCAATGGCAGTGCCTTTCCCAGTGTTCAAACCAGGGGCTGCAACACGAGCTCTGCCACACCCCTGCCTCCCCAGTAAAGCCTATCACCAGTGACTCACTGGTGTAGACCAGGATCTGGTGCCCTGTCCTTAACAGTGGCTGGTAACAGCACAGCTTTAGACCCAGGACACGTTTCTATCTGACGTACTCACTGCAAAAACCTATTTAGGGATTTCCTGAGCTGGAGCATACATCCAGAAAACCACAATTAACACCAGGAGACCCAATCTCCCGTGAACTGTTATGCCATCTTTGAATCCATTTATCTTCCTGGCAAGCACAGTCCCCAGCAGCAGTAAGCTCACAAGGTAATAATGCACTGTGTGAAAAATAATATCTTTTGTTTATTTTAAAAGATCATTTCATCAGATGCCTCCTACTTCTTTTATTGTGGGAAATAAAAATTCCCCAGCACCCTTTTCTCCCACATTCATGATTTCATAGATCTCTATTGTGTTCCCACATCAAACATCATTTTCTAACTGAATGCCCCTATTCTATTTAGTTCCTCCTTGAGCAGAAGCCAGCTCCTCGATCCAATCACTCTCCTTGCCTTTCTTCAGTTTTACTTTATCTTTTTTTCAGGAATACAATAAAGCCCCTTTCTAATCCCAGCAGAAGTCTGAATAAATATAAGGTCCTATTGATAACCAAAAAGAATTCTTTCCCTGCGTGACCACCAAACTTCTTCACAATAATGTCTGTTAACAGTTAAAATTTGGAGAGTTTTAATTACTCTGAGGTAGGGGCCAAATCAAGGCAATCCAATCTCTATCCTTTGCTAAAGCCTTGAGGATTTAATCTTTGCAACACAGAGTGTTGTGATATATGTTGGATTGTTAAAGTAAAAGCAAATTCCCCTTTTTTTAAGGAAAAAATACCTGCCATACTCACCACATCAGATAGGATGTAAAAATCAGGAAAACTATGATGAAGAACCCACCAGCTGATACTCCATACACCCACATCTTCAGTTTACCATCTGTTGGAAGATGAGGAAAAAGGACAGAGGGAGAAAAGGTGAGACTAAAACAATTTATGCTAAAATGCACAAAATTTCAAGAGACTAATTAATGAGAAATTACTAGCATCATTGATGGGAAACACAACAAGGACTAACTGTGAATAATGCATAAACCCCATATTTTTGATAGCAAAGATTTCTGTAAAAATCAATAAAAATTACTTTAAAGACAAAAATTGAAAACTGAAACTGAAGTTTTTCTCTTAGTTTTCCAAAGCAGTATTATTTCCTAACCGCTCTGGCTGAGCTCCCATAGCTCATTACAGGCAGCCTGGGCTTGTGCAGCACAGAAACACAACCCAGACATGCTCCTGCCCATGGAAAGGAGCAGGGACATGGGATAATTGGGGTACATTCACTCCTGAGCCCCAGTGGCTGCTCTGGCAGAGGCAAATCAATGCTGAGCTGACCCAGACAGACAGAGGTAACAGCTGATGTGTTTGGCCTAAAGAAAAGAGGGCTGAGAAGGGATGGGATTGTTCTCCATAAATACCTGGGGGTCAGCTGGGGTAAACACCAGCGAGCACAAGTGGACAAGCTGCTTTGAGCTGCAAAACACTTGGGCAACAAAAGGGAATAAATTCGGCTTAGAATAAAAACAAGAACAGGCTTTGTAGCAGTAAAGAGGGATAAAGGTGTTAAAGAGCTTTCTGGTTGGGCCACGGGAGCAGGAGACGTAACTGGCTTTAAGACAAGGTAAAGCTCTTGACTGGGCTGTTTGGGTTGCAATGACCCTTGGAGGAACCTCCTCATGCACATGTGGGCTTGAATCTGGTGAAACTTTCCCTTGTCTCAGAACACCTTATTTGAACAGGTCATTAATTACAAGCTCTGCATTAATAATAATTGTTAAAAGATCAATAATTCAGTTTATACCTCTCTTCTGGCTGTACATCTTTTCTTGCTGGGAGAAGGTTTGGTATTTTTCTATGTGGCAGCAATCTGAGCTGATTCACATCAGCAGAGCTGCTAATGCACACTGGAGGCAGGAACAGGAACCTGTGCTGTGCCCACAGACACGGTTTGACAGAGGCCATTTCAAACTCAGTCAAGTGAGAGGGACAATCACTGAGCCTGGTTTACATTTTATGTTTGAATGACAAATTTTTTTTCAAAGGGAAACAGATTTAACCAGATTGCATTCCCTCATTTTTCTTCCAGGCTTTGTGGAAAGGCTGAGTACCTCTCACAGATTTTCTCTGCTCCTCAAAACGCTTGCAGACTATCTCCCATGTGACAAGAGTTCTGTTTGTCAGGTATGGGTTGGTTTGTTTGGGGTTTTTTTTCTGAAGTCTAGGTATGAAATTTTTTGCCCCCTCAACTGGAGATGGCCAAGCAATATTTAGCAGTCCTGCAAAGGGACTGTCACAGCCACAGCCACAAAAAGGCATCACAGCATGTCTGCTAAGAAAGCAGCTCTTCTCTCCATCCCCAACAGAAAGGCATTGGGCCATGTTATCTGACAATTTAAGCAATGCTATTTAAATTGCCTCTCTACTTGAAAAAAAGTTTCTGTACCTGAACTCTGGCCTCCCAGAGTGTGGTAAAGAGAGGAAAAACACAGCCTGATTTGAAATCAGTTCTGTGCACTCCTGCAGAGCATTTAGAAGTACAAAAACATCAGCCTCATTAAATCATAATAAAATTTGTGTTCCTAACTGTAAAGGGGAAAGGAAATCACAGACTAGCTGGAGAAAGACACATCTAATTTCACTGACAGGTATAAGTCCTTAGACATACACAAATGTCAAGGACTGTGGTGCTGCAGGGTATTAAATGTCATCCATACAGGGAGCATTCACCACACACCTGCTATCAAGAGCAGAACTGGTAAGTAACTGGTTTCCTGGCTCAGGCATCAGTAACTACTGCAAACCCTAGAAACTGTTTAAGGGGAGTAATTACATATTTTGCCATGATGTTATACAAAGGGGAGTGATTTGAAGAGCACCAGCCTTGAGCTGGGGTCTGAAGAGCACATAAAGACTGGAGACTTAACTGCAGGATGCCATGGGGTTGGTGATACACTTAGCACACATGGAGCACCTTTATTCCCTTCCCATATATTGTTTCTATAGCATTTCTGCCCTAAAATTAAGTAACACTGTGTTCTGTAAAAGCTCCTTAGTCCCTATTTCTGCTGCATTCCCGGGGGAGAGCTGGCTCACAGATGCTGCTCTGAGGTCGAGCCCACCAGAAGCTTTCAGGGCTTGAAAGCCCTACACCTCCCTCCCTTCTTCTAAACCCACAAAGTAGCAGCCAAAGAGATGACACCCAGGTAAGACAGCCTACAGAGCACCAGGAGTGCTGACAAAAAGGCAATTAACCCCAAACCTGTGACGCAAACTGCTGCTGCACTGAGGCTCCTGGGTGAAGGGTTTGATCGAAAACCAGACAATTTTAGAAGGCTTTGGGCAAAGCTCTACGAGCCCAGAGACTGTCAACGCAAAGGTTAACTCCTGTATGCAGATCAAATATGTAAATGTAACATTCAAAGTGTGATTACATATATCAGACAGAATTACGGCTCCCTGAATCCCCTAACACAACCTTTTGTTACGTGTTTTCTAAAGTCTTGTGTTCATTAGAAACTAGTTGCAAACAAATGCAATGTCAGGTACCAGAAGAGGGGGAAGAAGACTGCACTGCCAGTATTTTGGAATATTTGATGCACCTGACACATTTGCTTCCCATTTTAAAGCCCTATTTGCATTTTAGAAATTTATTTTGAATGAAATAATCTTCAAAACAAGTCAAAATGGGAATCAGCTATTACTACAGCACTAGTCCTGTGGACCAGTCTGAGCATATCCAGTACACAGTTCCAACCTGGGAAAGATTTTATGCTGTGGATGTCAAGATCCACCTGGGATGAGCTTCTCGGGCCCTGCTTTTGTGGGGCATTTTTAATGTCATAACTTTAACACTTAAAACTCTAAACTCTACACTGTCTACCCTATTCTTTTCATAGATTTTTGACATATGGGAAGAAACAACTAATCTTTTCTTTAATGAAACCTTTCTGCTCTGAATCTTCTGAAGCACTAGTGATCAATATCTTCCCTATTCCAAACATACTACTTGTAGAAACACCATCAGATAATAGTTCTACGCATTCCCCCAAATCACATATGAGTAGACTTTTGCAAAATATTATTGCTTCATTCTGTCTTCCCTATCTCTCAACATAAGAGATTATGATTCCTCTGTATAGGCACAAAGGCATGAAAGACAGCACATGAGGTGGAAAATGGGAGGTTGCTTTGCAGCTCCCAGACACAATCTCTGATGTTATGATCTACAAAGCTTCTACCTTTCTTCTACAGAAACGTTTTAAAGACAATTTATTCCATTCATATTTAAGTTTTTCACCTGGATTAAAAGGTTGAATAGACCATCCTTTGAAAATGTCATGCATTTTTGAGTTGACAGGTTTATTTTTTCCAGCAATGGTCTTAACATCAGCTTTCTTATCTTCTAAACCTGGTACCTTCACGCAGTAATCCAGGAAACCATTTGATCTCATTACTTCTGTATATCCTCGCTCACAACCACAGACTCCTTTCTGGGAGATAAAAGGGAATTCAGTATTAAACCAGATAGTGCCCTCCCACAGAACAGTGCACACTGTAGAGAAACCACAAAGAAACTGCCAGGTATAACCTGCACACGCAACTCCACCACCACCACACCAAACCACCCAGGAACTGGTGCCTGCAAACTCATTTCCATTCAAAAAAAGCCAAATATATTTGGGTAATTGGTGAGAAAAGAGTCTGTAATGACAGAGAAGCCAAACATACAAACATTTTCATTCCAAGATGTTTAAAAACAGGAATCTGTGGCAAACTCTTCTCATCAGTTAATTTTCCCACTCCCCCTGCTGGACATTAGAAGAGACAAACCAGAAACAATTCCCCTTCAGACCCAAGCCCTCCTCACATATTTCCATTCCAGTATTTCACAAGCCTATCTAAAATGAAGCTATCTTTTGGCTAAATATTCACTACTCTGGATCAGTCTAAGCAGTTTGTTCAAGATGTGTTTTAGAAGTCAGTGGTTTGCTAAATAGATATTCCATGTTATGGCATATCTATGGAGTACTTTAAAACAGCTTTTTAATATTGTTTTTCTTTGTTAATTACCTTATAATATCAGTCTGAGGGTCTGATACACTTGGTTATGATCCAAACAGGTAATTGATAACTTTTATCTCCTCTTTTACACAAGTTTTAAACAGCCCATTTTCTA
>VYZS01018561.1:36894-57411 GCA_013400695.1 Neodrepanis coruscans | reverse complement strand
TCTATGGGACAGTACAATAGCGTTCAATAAAAATTAAACCAAGAGGTCCCCAACCCCCTCCACAGAACAGACTCAAACTTATTACCCCACATAAAAACTCCACCACTCATTTGTGCGGGTTTATGCTTTCCTTTCAGGATGAAATTCCCGCAACTTCCTCAAGGTGGTACCACGGACACACTAAACTTATTTTCTAGGTCCAGGAATGCATGTAAGATGCAGAATCTAATTGATTAGATTTTGCTGTGTTAATTTCCTAACCATATTCTGCAGTGAACAATTACCTGTGTGCAGTAGGAGAACGGTTTTCTGCACTCTGGGCTGCAGTGCCGAACTTCCGCAGGTTTCGTCCGAAGGGGACACCCTCCTGGACAAGAAAATAGTGACAGTCTTCAAGGGCATGTTTTTTGACTTGGGCTACCCACAGTGTGAGAAGTGCTTGCTTGCTTATTTTATGTAGTTAAATACTAGTCTATTAAGCACATTAGCATAATATCTGTAGGCATAGTATTAATTAATTTGCCTTAACAAGGCAGGAAATTATTATCACACCCATTTTGTTAATGGAGTACAGAGATACACAGATTTAAGCAATTTGCCCCTGGCCACATAGGAAGTTAGGGACAGAATGGGGAATTAGATGCAGATCTTCTGTGTCCTCATTAATGTCTTATCCACATAAAAAGAAATAATCCATATAATGCCTTTGCCCATCCTCACTTGGGGAAGCCTGTGCTTCTACAGGAAGAAAAATATGTTAATGAGTTCTTAAATACATGGCAACTTTTGCAAATAAGAGTTTTGTTTTTATATTAACTAGTCATTATAAATAAAACCAGATAAGAATATCAGCATTTTCATTTCTACTCTCTCCTCATTCACCCTTTGCATATTGAAAGAGATCCCACGGATATGAAAGCCCTATTGCCTTTGCCAAGCTGTCATGAAGCTTCAAAGTTATGACCATGAATTTCCCTTTTCATCTTCCACAGGCAGAATGTGCAGGTCACAGAGTGATTTGAGATTCCTGTATGTTGTTGAGAAGAAGAAGAGGTACAGAAGCTGGGGTTTCTACCATGCATTCAGTGTTCCCTTCTGCTCTCCACAGCTACAGGAAGGTTGCACTGACAGCTGTGCAAGCCAACCCAGGCAGCCCTTCAGTATGTGTCCACCCATTTCTTCCCAAGAGCAGCCCAACAGTAAAGGTAATTAGTCCAAATACTCCTGTGCAACACCTGTGTGACGTTGATCTCACAGCAAGGCTGGTGAGCTCCCATCTGTCTTTCCTACACACAGATCTAAACTGAAATTCTGGAAGAGTGAGGAAAGATGTCCAACTCCCTCTAAGCAACAGACGCAGAATTAAAACCTGGATGGAGACATTTCATTCATAATCATGAGAGGCAATTTGGGGATATACCTGTGACATTCATTCCATCTGAGCGCTGACACCACACTGTGCGCACGTTGTCTCGCCAAAGGCTGGTTTTCCACAGGTAGTCGTAACACTTCCCTCCTGCAACATCAATTCCAGTTAGTCTTCACCTTGCAACAAATCCAGAATAAACTCTTTAAAGGGAGGAAGCAGTGCTGTGGCCAAGCTACCTGAGCAAGGCCGTGTTTCTATCTCTTGTCCGGAGCAGCTCTCCTGGTTCTCTGGAGACTGAACAACGAATGCCCTGGACCGAGACTGGCGCCCCGTTGTCTCGAAACTCCTGCCATTGATGCAGGTGAGCTCACAGGAGCTCCATTCTGACCACTCTGTCAGGTGGCAGTCACCTGCACATTGAAAGAATAAATCACAGGTTTGCAAAACAAATAAGCCATGAAAGGTAAGGGCAGCCTAAGCATACAACAACTATAATACTGAAATATCCCCAGTATATCACCCAGTGGTATGCAACATTTGCATTTTCTGCTTCACAGAGAGTCCAATTTTCTCAAAAAACGAAGCAACTCTTTTTTTCAGGTGGTCTAGAAACAGCAGACTGAGCATTTACTGATCTGCTGAACCACAAACTCTTACTACAACAGCTGACAATACTCAGAGCTATGGGAGCATGTCCATCTCAGACAGCTATCACAAGCAGAAATACACCATGGCTTCCCAAAGATTTTACCTGGACAAGGCACAGAGCATGGTAACTGCAGCACACTCTCTTTTGATGGCAGCTCACCACATAATGCATTTTCTACTGGTTTGGATGTAGCAGAAACAGACGCATCATGCACTACACACGTGAGGTTGCGGACTTGCAATCCATCTCCACACTGTCCTCCCTACGAAATGATAAAATGCAACAGAGGCACACAGCACTGATGTTAGAAGATGACAGAAGAAACACAGTTGATGTCACCAAAAAAGTCTTCAAAGATATAAATTTAGTCTTTGGACTGCAATAGTATCCTCAGTTATGAAAAGGCAGATGGAGATCTCCTCTGTACACATCTCTACAGAAGCCCAGAGGCAGGGGCAGAGCCACACAGAAAAGTCTGGGAAATGTAACCAAAGCTGGGGAAAAGAGGTGGGTACCATAAAGGATTAGTATCTTTTTGGGTGTCAGCTGGTAAATTTACTGATACTTAATTAGTGCCCAGTTACATGAACACAGAAATTTTTGTCTTCTCTACAAAAGCCAAGAGAAGAGCCTGACATATCTGGACATCTCCTCTACCCTCCTCTGACAATACAGTCCAGAAGAGCATTTATGTGTTTTAAACCCTGCAACAGCAAAACCACTCCAGCACGCCTAATTAGTCTGCCAGAGTTATTGTGCATGAGGCTGGCTGTGTAATGGTCTAAAGGGAGAGATTGGTTCTGGAGCAGACAGAGATCACCAGCAACTCATGCCACACACTCTACAAAAACACCAACCCAAGCCAGCCATCACCTGTCAGCACTAAATCCCATTTGAACAAGCAAAAGGAGGCTCTGAGCCACTCCATGCTCATCAGCCCAGCTCTGAAATACTTGGTCATATACCAAACTACTGGTTGAAGGTGACTTCCTTTACTAGAAAATCAGTATTGCTTGGCTATAGCTATGATCAAGGGCTAAGGATGCTGCAAGAGCTAAAGTGGTGAGGCTATTTCAAGAGGCTGGAATTGTTTCATTCTCATCTGATAAACAGAGCTGCAATGCTGTTGAAGTGGATGCCTTAAACCTGCATGATGCCTTACAGACCCTTGAGGAAATAGCACTTTACAAAATCCAGTAAACAAAACTCAAGAAGAAGAAACAACATTTTTATATAACCGAGGGACGTGCTCCTTTGGATTTCTTGGCAGTGGATTATCTTAAAATAGTGGACTTCATCTGCAGAACAGGATGGCTCCCACTGAGTGCATTCACCCAGCAGCAGGTTTGCTAGCAGGAAATCTCAAGAATGGCTCTCCTGCACACACCTGGCAGCTTTTCATTATCTCTGTTCCTTCTGTTGCAGAACAACAAAGAAATGGAAATAAGAGCATAACTAGCTGGATTTAGAACTGTTGCTAATCAAAAGCATCTTAAAGAAGTATTAGTGTAGACTTACTATATGCAGCCAGATTCCAAGTTTTTAACACCATGTTTCACTTCAGACAGCATGTAACTTACTGTTCTAAATTACTGTTTCACTGCTGAAACCTCTATTGTGGTCCGAGATTAATGGTGTGTGAATAACTCATGCAGCTGTCAATTGGGTTAGAGTGCTTAAGAATGGCTGGTGAAAACAAAGTGATGACAGAAAATTCTTGGGCAAAATGGGCACTTAATCAAACTGCAGCAATTTCCAGTTCAAAGTGGCTTAAGGAGTGGTAAAATGACTGAAGAGGACAAAATAAATTTTTAAAAATATACTTATTTTCTACAAATAATATAGAAGTATTTATATACATATCAAGATATGTATATCTCATCAAGATGAGATATAAATCGTTCAAAATAAATTTTTTTCATTACATCAGTTTTGACTGTTAAAATTCACATGCAATACTCTTCATTCGTCTATCCTGCAATATTGGAACTATATTCCTATTTTCCAATGTTTAGAATAAAAACATAAACCATGAACTCTCAATCACAGAGATGAAGGCTTGCTTTTTAACTGTGTCTTCCATTTGCTTGCTGCTTTTCAAGACCTTTTACAATCAACTGAACGCACTTAAAAGATAAAATGTCACCCTGCCACAGTAAGAGATGCTTTTTAGTATATTTGGAAAGGTCTTAAGCAATGCAGGAGCACTGCATTAACTTCTTTATCATCTTCAAAATTATTCCTCAAAATTATACATTTGAAGATCTAATTAATAGGTGTTCATGGCAGCAATGGCACACTGAGGACGCAGTGAATAGCTGCTAATCAGAGAACTGCCAAGGAAACCATCACATATTGAAAACTCAGGAGAACAAATCTGTCTTGTAAATGCTCTTCCTTGGAAGGTGTTACCCTCTGAGGTTTGCGTAGAACCAGGATTTGCCTCTTGAGTCATGATCTCCTCACTAGAAACACATGGGAATTTGACTTCCAAAGGAGGTTCCTGCCATTTGGCTGCAAAAATTTCTATGCTGACCCTACAGAGGATGCAGAACTCATCCTGAGTTTCCTAAATTCAGCCTGGATGTATGTGCTCCTCCACCAGCACCTACATGGAGCTTCTACCTATCACTCTCCTCACCCCAACCAACCACTGGTAAAAGAGGGAGAAGGCTCACCCAGATTGTGTTCAACAGCCAAGTATCTCTGGAACTCAGCATTTCCACAAGCCTCTCACACCACCCACATATAACACACTAATAAGACAGGAGATAACAGCCCTGATGAGATACTTTGCCCAGATGTGCTTTTAAGAATAGTTTTCCCTTTTTGCCTTTACTGGGGCTCATGTATTCACAATTATTTTAGGTAAAGAGTTGATTGGGCAAAGCTTTCACAGGTTGATGAGCATTTAATCAGGTAAAAGTCTTCTCTAATGAGGGAACATTGCACTATCACATTTAAGGGAGTGCTTTTAAAACACGTTAGAAGGGAAAGGTTTTTAGTCTTAGGAATGTCAGCCAGGTGGTGTTTGATAAGGCCTAGCTACTTCACTTATATTCCTTTAATGGAAAAAGTTATTAACATGGTCAGCCACTGCTAATTTATTTTTTTTAAGCTAATCAGAGTAAACCACTTCAGCTCTAGGAGGAAAATGATTAATGTCCTGTAACCCCTTAAGACTGGGTGTATTGACCAATTTCCAAGTTCTGCATCCCTCTGAATGCAGCAGAAATTCCCCATGCCACCAGCAGGTGTGCCTGGGACACATGTAATTACTTGGAGAGCAAGGCACTGATTTCCATACTGTGACAATCAGCAACACAGAACACTTAGCAGGCTCTACTCCTGAACATGCAGACACCTCTAATTATTCACATGAAGTCAACTTAGCATAAAATAGTCCTTCTACAACTAGGAAATGCAGTCTTAGTTATCTCATAATACAAAGAAAAATATTTTAGTCTTTTAATTAGTTGCCCTGTTTCTATTATTACAGGAAGACACTTCCACACTATGCATTTTGGTCTTACCACAGGATGCATTTACCTTATTTCACAAAACATCCTTGAAAATAGGACTTCTGAAAGCTTTCTTTAGCACACAAGCTTAAGCTCCTTTTCCAGTAAAGCACACGAATAAATCACCCTGTATTTATGAACTACATTTAATTCCTAAGCACCTCATTAAATAGAAGTGAACATGAATAGAATGGCTCCTCTCCAAAACAAAGCAAAGGGTAGAGAAACTACATTGTGGTAATTCAAGGAGGGAAGGCAAGCTCTATCTCAGTGAATGTGGGGATGATACCTGCTTGCTCTGAGCTGAAATTCTGATGCATTCTGGATGAACTCACTTTTAATTTGCACAATGTGTTATTTATCTGGAGGAAGACAGGGGGTTAATTCAGCTTCCCTACTAATTCTTTTATCAGCTATGTTAGCTCCTGTGGTTGAAGATCTCTTCCCTGAGGTTTAACAGAATTTGTTTGCATTAGCTATCAGCTGATGCTATCATTTTGTTCTGCTTATGTTATAGATAAACACTGAATGCAGCACATAGAAGGACCATATTCACATCACTAGTTGCAATGAGTTGTTGTTGGCTATAGAAAATATAAATATATTTCTGTTTCTCTGATCTTGGATGTCCAAAGACTGTCACGCTCCAGATTTCCTGTGTGAAAACTTGGGAAAATTCTGAGTATCTGTTGTGCTACTCACATATTCACTACACATCTGTGCACCACATCAGAAACCACATAGGTATTCAAGGCATTGGCAGCCTGGGAGAGGGCAGAGCAAAAATCACAAGAGATGTGTGTCTTTATGTGCATTATTGGCTTCAATCTCTTACATGGTATAACGCAGAGAAGCAGTGAGAGATCTGGCACAGATCCTGTCCCCTGGGACCAGACAGGGCACTTGTCCACCCAACCACAATTCTCCCCCCTCCATCTCAGCAAAGCCAGATTTAAGCTGCCTGATAAACCTCACTGTGAAAGATTCACCTCTTCTTAAACTGGGTTACTGACTAATATGTTTTAATATTGGAAATGTGATCTAACAGATAAGGAGAGAAGAAAAAGCACAGAGGGGAAGAAAAAACCAATTCAAGCCTGATGCAAGTCAGTGAAAAAATGACGGCTCCAGTGCTGAGCAGAGGTGCCGAGCATAGGGACAGCACATCAGAACTGAATCCAGACATTTTTAGATCATTAAAAAGATATCCAAGCTAAGGAGCAAGTAGAAACCAACCCTTCATAAAATAACTTGCACTACTTGTACTGGAGACCCGGTAGGGGAAGAGCTGTTATACAGTATTTGAAAAAAAAGGAAATAAAGGCTAAGCTCTCTTGATACCTAGTGTATCTATTTTCTTGTTAGTTATTTTATATAATTAAATTAGAGGTCACCATGACTATGCCCACTCAAACACACTCACTCCATAAATCCCCTTTAATAGCTCTACAAGCTCGCAGCACTTGAACCCATATCACTATCTATGAATAGCTGCTGATGGCTGGAAGATGAGGTGCTGTGATTTACCATTCCTGAACTTCCCCTGCTTCCCTACGGATCTTATCAGCACCTTCACCAGCCACAGAGACACCTCCAGCCCATGAACGGCAGCCCCAATTAGTCCTGCCATCTAATGATGCGTGTTGTCGCTTACCCCAAGCACAGTGAGCCCCTGGAACCCCTGGGGGAGCAGAGAGAAAGCCCTACCTGGACTCTGCAGGGAGACCACGGCCCCAGGAGCCAGCTGTAGCAGGGCTTCACTGGGCAGCTCCTGTGCTGGGTGAGCTGCTCCGGGCAGGGTCTGCCCTCACCCGCTGCCCGCAGGACCACGGAGCGCCCACGCACCATCTGGCCTAGGCGAGGGGAGAACACAGGACAGGGTGAAGGACAGACAGAGGGAGGAAAGAAAGACAGATTTTGTAATTTGTCAGTATTCCCGGCTCATTTCCCACCTCTAAAACCTGTAAAAAAACCCCAATTAATAGGGAAGAGCGGATAACATGGATGCGACTGCTAAGTCTAAGTAATGCAGCCAGTGATATTTTCAAGCCTACTTTTTAAAACACAATTTGGTGTGTTTTCCAAGTATAGTATTTGTTTATGCAACACATTTAAATACTTGACTAAATCCTGATTATTAAATATGACAAGAAAATAATTCCTATGGCAGCAGCATTTCTACCATTCCACATTCAATATGTTTCCAGAGATTTTTAACAAATGAAATTTTCTTTTTATGAGCAATTATGTGGACCTAATTTGAAAACTGCAAACACTGTAGTGGCTATTACCGTTCATAACCACTTCTACCATTTCCATTAAAAACCTATTTATTATTGGTGAAAACTTCTTCAGCCACCGAATGGAAAAACCAATTATGTTACTACTTTTGAACTAATAAAACTGAATATATTCATTAAAGTTACAGCAATTCCATTTCCATCTCCTTTGCTGTCCATTTCTGTCCAGGAATGTTTTCACTCAAAATGTTTCAATTAGAATTCTGGCTCCAATTAAAAAAAAAAGTGGAAAAGAAAAGCCCTTATGCAATGGAATGCAGAAGATTGTGCTGGACATAAAAATTCTGCCTTGTCTTTTAATAGGTGTGGATTTGACTTAAAAACTGAAAGGTCTGGGCATTAAGGGCAGACACAGACAACAAGGCTGAGGTGAGTGGTAATTGCTAACTCAGTGAGAAGGAAGAGATAAGGTGTTGTGGTGGAGCTTTCCCATTTGGATCACAGCCTTTTAGCTGCTTCTGTGAGCAGAGGAGAGTGGAGGGGGGAGAAAACATCCTGCAAAATGGGGAGACTAAAAGGATCCAGCCAGATCCTTCTCCCAGCTGTTTATGCACAGGTTTTTCAATTAACTTTACTGCAGGTGTACAGCACATCTCTAATAACCATCACATGATCAGCTACAGAGCAGGGTTTCCAGAAACATTTTAGCAAAGAGAAATTAAAAGCAGAACCTGAAAAAAAGGTACTGATGAGATACCTTAGCAAGCTCTCTTACCTTTACAATGCTATTCCCTTGTTCTGACCCATTGAATTCCATTTTTAAACCCATTTAAACCAATTTTAAGACTTCTTCCTTTTCCAATTCTAATCCCCTAGACCTGGGGAGTTGGTAACAGAAGTGATGATAAAAGCTCTTATCCACATGACTGTGCATTCAGCCGTCACGGAATCAGATACATTAGGAGGTGGAAAAAATCCTACCAGCTGAGAGGAAAGGAAAGGAAATAACTCCTGTGGCTTACTGTGAGTCGGAGCAAGGGAAGAAAAACCTCCCAGCCTGCTGTCAGTGAACCCCACAGCAGCCCTCCCTGGCCCAACAGGCCAAAATTAGCTGTTCCAGACAGAGACCAAGTTTGCCAAATTCTTTTTGCTGAATGCTGAGGACTGGTGAGCAATGGAAAAAAGGCTCTTTGGGAAGGGTGGGAAGCCTGTGGCTGTGAGGTTTTGGGGACACCCTGGACCAGGCAGCTCCTCTGGCCAGGAAGCTCTGCAGCCCTGCCAGGCACTAACTCCCCACCTGGAGCTATAGAAAAGGAGGTCTCCTAAGCTTAAAAGATCCAATTTCCTTAAGAGGGACTTGAAAGCCTGAAGCATTCATCAAGCTATTTTAATTAACGAAATAATTTCCTTTCGTACACTCTGTTTAACATGTTTCTAGCAAAATGTAAATGGGAAGATCATTGAATAGAAAACACTATTTTCCTTTTAAGAGGAATTAACAGCCTTGCTGTATTTATTTCCATTTTGGTTTCCTACAGTTGGTTACCAAACAGTCGAAACTCACCATAGTCCAAATGGTCAGCTGGGGCCTTGACCCATTTAGTCTATCAATTTCTTTTTACACGGTAAATAAATAAATCATTGAAGAAAGAAATTTCATTAAAATCTTTCTTTGCACAATGACTGCAGTGCGTTTCTTAAGGCTTTGTTTTTTATTTCACTCCACAAACATTATCTAGGTGCTCGATTACCACTCAAGTAACATGAAAATCTCCCTGTTTTTTTTTTTTAAATGCCTTATCTTTTGCTGCCTCTGCAGAACAGAATCTTAGTGCACCTGAAATTAATTTGTTTCCAATACAAACTCTGCAAGAGTCAAAGTAATTCTATTGTTTTCTTAATTTCCCTGTGAATTTTTCTTTAATTTCAAGATGAACTCGCCACATCTCTGATTCCTCTGCTCTGCAGTGTTAAGTGATACAAAAATGAAGACAGTAAGTGCTGAAAATTGAAAATAAGTATTTCTTCATATCCTCAAATTAGTTTTGAAAAGGAAAAAAAAGAGACTGTTCATAAGTATGCTGGTCACTTTAAATTCTGACTTGTGTCAGCAGCCAGAATTTCATCTCAGAAATATAAGATCATATTTTCAAATCATAAGATTTTTTTTTGCCCCCCCCCAAATTTTTGTCATTCCTTGCACTTTACCCCAGCAAAGTGATGCATCATGGCTGAAACCAAGATGATTAAAACTCCTGTTACAGTTCACTCCAGTCAAAATGGTCCACATGTTATTACAAGTTTGATGAGTGTGATTAGAGCATATAAAACACAGCTCTATCAAGGAACTGCAAGACCAGAGGGGAGATCAAGTTACTCTAAATAAGCCCTGAGGTTTGGTTAGGACATGCAAGTCCAACAGGTGATAACCAGGCCATTTCATCCACTTCCCACTGCCAGTCCCCCCAGAAGGCACTGGAATATCCACAGCTCAGGGAGAGGTCTTAGTAGCCCTTCTTCCAGCACCATCCCCACCACTGTCAGACTGGACCTTGCCAAGTTTGAATAGCAAGTGAGAAAGCATCACAAAAAGTTCTTCTTCAGAAGGCAGCATCAAAAATGTTTTCCCAAATTGGTGATGACTCAGGGTAGAATATAACCACCAAATTTTTCATTTGTGCATGTCATTGTTCCTCCTCTTTTCTGTCCCACAGGTCAGTCTGGTGTTGGAATACACGTCTCTGCAACCTGCTACAGTCTCTTCTGGGCTCTGAGGACTGAGCAAGGCACAGCAACATGTTCAAACCTTGGTAACTCAGGTTAATCCATCATCTATCCAATGAAGGCAGCTTTGCAAGGGACAGGTTCAGGTTTTTATATACAATTTAGCACTGCTGTTAGGGAACCTGGGAGAAACCATATGGGATTGGAAAACATTTGCATAGAAAAATTCAGCATCCTCATGTATTCATTTGTCTTAACAAAGGAAATTCAATTTGATGGGGATTATCCTTACTCAACATCCTTCTGGTAACTTTGATTCAGGCCATGGAGGCATCATCCATTAAGGCAGTACTATATATCTTTTCATAGAAGTACAGCAACTGATATGAGGAACGTCAGCCTAAAGCCCTAACCCAGCATCCTTAACAGATGCTGCTCAGAACTACAGCTGCAACAGGCAAATATCAGTTACACATCTCCGTAGGCTCAGCACAAGCAGGAAAGGGAGATCTACTTTACTCATCATCATTTATAAAAATCAATATATTCGCCTTTGGCTGCTGTGTACCAGAACTGTATTAGATGTCAGTGCCACATGCACAGCAGCACCACTTCATGTTTAAATGCATTATGCCATAAAATAAAGCCTGAGCAAGAGAAAGGGACCATCCATTAAAATGTATCACAGCAAACAGTTACTGGAAACAATGGACAGAATAAAAATGCTAGCAACAATATTAGATTAAAAAAACCCCATGGAAGTGGAAATCCAAAAGCACTAAATTTTGATCTGAATTATATTTACATTATGTTTCTCTTTGAAGTCCTTATGGTACTTCTGCAGGCCCTTCACATGCTCTCCAAGAAAAAACAGAAAAACAAAATATTGTTGTGAATAGATCCAGTAATGGTGTGTTCAAATTGCTGTGAATTATTTCTAATTTGAGCATCTAAATCCTTCATTTCAGCTGTACCAAACGGTGGGCAATTACTGGCACAAGGAAGCTGTAGGAGTGTTTACTACAGCTAATTCCCACAGCTCGTTTATTGTCATCCTTTGTTTTTTTTCTTGTCTAATTTGAGGTTTCATCCTATTCACATAAATGCCTGTGAGAAACTCATCATGACTTCAAAGGTGTCTCTGTCCATGAACCTTCCGGTAGGAAATCCTCTCTGTATTCATCTGTGAAGCATCACCTGTAGATGAGTGCATAATTAATGTCTTCTCTGTGAATGCCATCATTAAATAGTATTTATAACCAACTGGAACTCGGGGAAGAAACTAAAATGACAGTGTTTGTGCTGGTGGAACCACACAAAGGCCAGGGCTGCAGGATGTGTGCCAAGGTCTCTCCATCACGAATGTTCGATATCAGAGTAGCTCCACACTTCAGGGTTGCCACAGCAAAAGTCAGACGAGGACTGAAGATGCAGGAAAATAAACCATGTGCGGAGTAACTTGCATGCAAGGTACTTTTATTTTGTTGATGCTCCTGATTTGGCGTGAGATTCAGAAGACTCTTGGATCCCTGCAAAGCAGGGACGTATCGAGCAAAACTTGGCTCCTTTATGGTACAATTTTTAAGAGAAGTTTCCCAGCTGCTAGCAGGACATTGGCTGGAAGGTCTGCTTTGGCAGGGCATGGGGGTTTCCAGCTTTCCTCTGATTTAGGACATGAAGTAACTCTTCTCATGCATCGGCAGCCATCAGCTCTTTAACCAGTCTTTACAATTTTTTCAAGCATTTCAGGATCAAGGGCAGAATATGAGACGTACCTTCGCTCAAGTACATCCTTTTGCAAACTATGCAATATAAAAGCTCAGAATGAAAAAGCCTTCAGGCATTATATAGGACGAGCTGCTCCTTGAACATGTTAAAAGTCGTAAAAAAGTTACAACCTGCTTTTGCACTGTACTCTGTTTAATTTAGCAAGTGATTGAACACTCAAAAATTAATTTAAGTTTATTCAGCAACATGAGCGTTAACACTCCAAAATGGATCTTGAAGAAAAAATAAAATTTGGAATTAATAGTACTCCCAGTGTGTTGTTGTTAAAACACTGTCCATGAATTATTCATTTCTGTTAAGAAAGCACTACTTCACAAACAGGCTAAAAGCTCAGCAAAGAACAGCACTAATCCAAATATTAAGCTTTTTCTGTAGCATGCTTTGATCTCTGGAATCCATCTGAAAGAATCACTTTATGGAAGTTAAGAGCTTTTTTCTTTTTGACCTTAAGTGAATTTGATTCAAATATACATTATGGTTCTTGAATCTTAAAGACCATTAGCTGTACATCTAATACACATCAGAAGCCTGGGAAATAATGTCTCAAACTTATTTTGAATAAAACCTTCAATACACTTCCTCTTGTCAATACTCAAAGGGTTTTTTACATCATATAAGTTGAAAAGGTCTTAATCCTTTCTCTTTTTGTATGCTAGTGAGCATTAATGGCTACAGAAAATCTTGTTGAAGTTACTGGGGTCATCATACAAGTATTAAGGGACCTGTGGATACAGGATGGAGACAGGTATATACTAAATGATGAAAAATAGTCTTTGTGTGCTTTCTTCAATGGGATATAATCATACTAGTAGTTACTTCATCAGAGGATTCTTATTTATTTATTTATCTCTTAAGAATCCTGTAACACTCTCCAGTTCTTCGCTAGCTCTACAAACTCCCCGTCTCAGGAGTTAACGTTTGCTACGATTGAATTCTGAGAGTTTGAATTAATTAATAAATAATCCTCCAGGCATCTGACTACTTGTTTCCTAACCTGCATTCTTCACCTTACAGTACTTTGAAAACAGCCTGCTTTGTTCAAAACAGGACTCTGAAAGCATCCAAAAATCACCTCCAGGGGATTCAGTGTGGCTCGAGGCTATCCCTGAGCAATGCACCCCTGCTCAGGGGCTGCCTGAGCCCACCTGGGGCTGGGGGTCCTGTTTGTGCTGTTGTGTTTGTTGGGGTGTGGTGGGGAGGAGGGCAGGCAGGGACTCACCGCCGGTGCCACACGTGTGGGAGCACTGCGACCAGGCTGACCATGGGGAGAGCTGGCAGTCCACCGCACAGCCCACCACGCACCGGCTGCTCGTCTGCACGGGCTTCTCCAGGCGCAGCTGTGAGGGGACAAGGAAAGACAGGCATCGTCTTCCATAGGCCCCAGACACCTCCCTCCAAGAACCCAAAAAAAACCTGGCAGGGACTCCAGAGAGACACCAGCATTGCACTTGTGGGGGGCTTTCTCAAGGCTGCAAAGGCTGGTTTTGCCTAGGGTAGAGTTAATTTACTTCACAGTGGCTGGTATGGGGCTGTGTTTTGGATTTGTGCTGATGTAGTGACGATGATAATAGAGTTGTTTGTGTTGTTGTAACCAGGGTTTACACTGAGCCACGGCCTTTTCTGCTTTTTGTACTGCCATGATGGTGAGCGGGCTGGGGGTGAATGGGAGATTGTGAGGAGAAACTCAGGACAGGTGACCCAAACTGACTAAAGAGATATTCCAGACCATATGACATCATGCTCAGTTTATAAAGTGTGAGGAAAAAAGAGGAAGAGGGGTTGCAGTAGTTGGAGTAGTTGCATTTGATTTCCCAAGTACCTGTTACCCATGGTGGGGGCCTGCTCTCTTGGAGATGACTGAACACCTGATTGTCCATGGGAAGCAGCGAATCAATTCTTTGTTTCTCTTTGCTTGCATGTGCAGCTTTTGCTTCCCCTATTAAACTGTCTTTACCTCAACCCACAAGTTTTATAGTTTTTACCCTTCTGATTCTCTCCCTGATCTCTCTGTTGGGGGAGTGAGCAAGTGGCTGTGGGGGGCTTGATTGGGGTTAAACCACAACAGCATCCCTCAGTGTTTGGGTCTTATTCCAAAAGGACAATCCCAGACTTCCAATAGTAGGACATAATCTCCATTGTCACAAGCTGTGGTGGAGCCACTGGGAAGGTGTAGGGTTGGTAGCTATGCCCCATGTGTTCCAGCCAAGGAGTGACACCACCCCGCAGATGCCTTTGCCCCTCAAAGCATGCAGCTGCTGTGCTCCCAGCAACAAACACAACTTCTCCACCATTCATGGATGATGTCTTGATGATCTGTAGGTCAGAAGGCACCACCAGCTTTCTGGAAGCACAGTGAGCCTCTGGGTGTTTCTGAGCCCAGCTCACCCTCTGGCAGAGCTGCATGCTGACGGTGGCCCCGTCACTGCGCTGGCAGCTCAGGAGGCGGCGCCGCTCCCCATGTCCACAGGTGGCATTGGCACCCAGCTGGCACCCGCTCCAGCCTGCAGACACAAAGCAAAGGGGACACTGCTGCAGGTCACCTTTTCACTCAACACAGAATCACAGAGCATCTCATTCCGACCCCCCTGCTGTGGGAAGGGACACCTTCCACTGGACCAGGTTTCTCAAAGCCTTGTCCAGTCCGGCTTGGAAGCCTTGAGCCCATATGGGTCTTACGTTCACCTAATGCAGCATTTCCCAGAGTCGTGGCATCCCAAACCCAAGAACAACCCCAACAAAAGAATGCTGTTCCTAAAGCCAGACAAGTCTCAGAGGAGGCACCACTTGCTTGTCACTCTGATATCATATCCCTTTGTGAAACTGGTACACTGGAGTGCACATGTTAAACACTGATAAAGGGTATCAGTTCCATCCAGTTACAAACCTGTATTATCTGAAGTAAAACTGAACTTTGATAAAGCACCTGGGTAAATTTCTGAAGGGGAACTCTGGTTTAACCTCCTTTTGTCTCAAGGCAAAGCTATCTATTATTTAAAGCTAAACTAAACCCATGAAATAAAAGCAGTATTTCTAGCAGAAGAAAATTAATATCTTATTATGTGTCTGAAATTATGTTGGTCAGAATACAACTAAATTGAAATAAGCCTTAAAACATCATTTAAAATAAACAAAAAGCCTAACATGAGCCACTAAAATTTCCATACACCACCAATAAATAAGAAGGATGAGAAGAAAACCTATTATTTTGTGTCTTCCATCTCTGATAAACATGAACACATAAATGTTCTGCATTTCTGAAATGTGATGATAAAAAAGCATCGTCCTGCTGCCTGTTTGTTTCTAGGGCTTTTATTACAAACAGGCTGAGTTTATAGTCAGACATTTTATCTTGCTTTGTTCTGCCTTCCCACCAGCCCCCAAACTCTTCCTTTGAGCCGGCCAAAAGGAAATTTTTCTTTTTATTTTTGTTTTGTTAGTTTGTTTGCAACAGATCTAATTGCTTCTAAGGTCCTAAATAATGCATTTTGCTCTGAATATCCTTTATCAACCCATATAACTCACACTGCCTTCAAAACAGACTTCTGTTGGTATTACTGTTCTTCCCTAGAATCACCTCGTTTATTCCTTAAACTGGAATTTGTAATTAATTTTGTTGATAATCCAATTAACATGCTTTATTTCCAGTGTACCAGCAATGAAAACTTAAATGCAAAAATTTTGCATTTATCCAATAACCTGTAAAAATGTAGGCATGCAATTAATTTCATTGAAACCAATGATATGTACACATAGCTCTTTTAATGTCAAAGTTTTAATCAACACCACAAGCAAGCATAACTAAAAGCACATAGCAAAAGTTTATTGGAAAGTGGTTCCTACCTGTTAGGTTGTACTGATATTGGAAGCAGTTTTGGTTAAGAATACATGGCTTCATTTGTGAATCTTCAGGGCAGGGCTTTGAACTCACAGAAGACCTTAGCACTTGTCGAGTTCGGGTTTGCATAATATTGGGGTCACACACCTGTAGACAGAAGGGATGGACAGCAGAGAGAGCCAGTAAATCACACAGACATGACAGCCCAGGGTTGTTACATGCACATCCACAGCCACATCGAGGTATGATACAATCCCACTTCTAAAAGGAAGGAAAAGAAATTCAGTTCAATGGTAAGAATCAAATACGACTAAAGGTAATCCTTAATCTGCCCTGATTTGGCTGTTTTAGGTACTCCTATACTACTTATATCCATGTTTTTTAGTAAGGATTCTTGGGGACAATGGGCTAAAGACTATGCCATTTTGCTGTGCCCTGCTTTGCACCTCTTTCCAAGACTTCTAGTGAAACACTGTAGTACTGACTAATAGGACTGGATTTCTGGTACAATTAATGTGGTTTTAAGTAATACCTGATGTTACAGCAAAGCTTTCATTTCCAGAAAGGACACTTGTAAATGCATGACAACAAGATGGGGTGACTTTTCAAAATATGTCATACCAATACTGATGTCTGACTGCCAGGATAAACCAGGATTTGCTTGTTTACATTTTCATGTGAATATGAACCCAAATGAGGCAGGTTTTCATTTATGTTTGTGCATCAGAGTCATGAAAACGGTTTGGTTTTTGCAGCCCTTGATCTTCACTCCCTTAGTATTGTGGCATGGAGCTGATAATGGTATTATAGTACATCACAAATGGGTGAGTGGACATAGTTGCAGCAAACCTGGTGGAAATAAACCCCTACTAAAGGTATTCACAGTCATTTATTGGACAAGATGACCTATTTAATTCCTAACAGTTTCTCATTCCGATTGTCCAGGAACAACAAAGAAAACAAAAACCCAACTCATGTAGAGATACATTTTCATAAATGCTTGGGGATTTAAAACATGATTTTTCTATAGAGTACTTTAATTACAAAAAAGTAACTAACAGTTTAAAACCACAGACTTATTATCATGCAACAAACTGCCTGTAAACACTGAACCCTGCACGGGTGAAAGTGTGGATAATTCCTGTATTGTGAATATTAAAGGGAAATGTAATGGTCTTGCAGCATAAATTTAGATCTTAGACTGCTGTAAACTGGATTAGTTGCACAGATCATAGCATAACTGAGCAGAATAAATATCAGGACAAAGGGGAAAAAAGTCTGGTCCGGTGTTAAAATACATTGTCAGGGCCTATTTTCCTTATGCTTATACTATCTGAATGAAATTCTATTATGTTCTTATTGCTGATACACATCCTGTCAAATCATTTTAAATGCTAATCTTATTCAAATACACATGGACAGCTAAAATACCCAATTGTTTCTAGGTATCTGAAAATTAAACCTATGCTAAGTGTTTACCAATAGTTTACAGCCTTTTTCTCAACTAATCTGATTGTTCATCCTAACAACTAACACTAATAACTTAAATGATTTGCCAATAAAGCAAAATGAGTAAGAAAAAAAATCAAAGCAAGCATCTCAGTAGCTACTCCTAATTAATGTTTCCCTGAGTTATGTTACCAAAGGGGAAAAAAGCAACGGATGCTGTGACAGAAGTTGTCTGTGCCAGCTCAGAAATACCTGCTTTTGCTCCCTTCAAAATGAGAACCTGCAGACAGAAAATATGCATCATTTGTAGATAAGTAAATTCTTTTAATAAAATAGTATTTTCCCCCTGTCTAGCAAGCCCCCTGTTGTGCTTGATTACAGGGCATTGATGCAGCCTAGTGCTGTCATACAGCTTCCTGGCTGCCAGGACTGTTTCCCCTCTCAGATATCCTCCTGATGGGCAGCAGACCAGTCTAACAGGTCAAAATCTATCCAGTGTTTGCCAGGATCCAAACAAACAACTGGTTTACTGCTGCTCTGAAACTGGAATTCTCACTGTGCTGATGAGCCACAGTGTTCAGAAGCCAGAGCTGATGTGATAAATGCCTCACTTTTACCAGTTTTGAATAATAAGGAATCTCTGTAGGAAAAACGTTCATTTAATCAAGCTGAGTACACAGGAAACATGCAAAAATTCAAAGTCGGCAAACTGTAACTAATATCCTGTAATATTATTTGTTGAATTTCTCTTAACGTCAATTGAGAAGTCAAATTAGTTTTATAATTGATTTTCTGGCCTTACTCTTTCAAGTTAAATACGTAAAAAATTGAGCCAAAAATATATGGAAGTGAGTAAGCAGCAGGAGGGAATGGCTTGCAAAGAAATAGATGAAAGTTGGGATTTTCAAAGGAGCAAGAGGGAGCTGAGTATCCAGTTACCCCAGAATCTCAATGGCTTGGGTGCACAGCTCCTGCAGAACCCCTCTAAAAACCCGGGCTGGAAAAAAATTAAGTATGTGTGACACAGCAAAGGTTGAGGAATGGCTTGGCAGACTCAGAGTCATTAGGGGATGTGAACGTTGAAAGTTAAAGAGGGATTGTTTCCAGTGGAGAGATGCTGAGGGCATTAACAAGCAATAGAGACACATGGAAACTGCATAGCAGGAGGAAGATATTATGTCACCGTTGTCACCACTGCCATCAATACCAATGGTGCATGTCTAGACCCTAATCTGGATCTTAGAAAGGTTCTGAGAGCAAAACCAAACACCATCAATGGCAACTCACATGTTCAGGAGGTAGGACAGAAATGGCAGTCAATAATTTATAGAAAAGGCAGCAAAACAAAGAACTATTACTTGAGTACTTATAGTAAGAAATTACCACAGAACTAATTAAGATTTGGGCAAGACAACAGATTCCATTGATTCTGACTATTCTGACAAATGAAGAAAATGGCAGAACAAATTTGACTGTTCAAATAATCTTCCATATAAAAAAAGTGAAGGTACCATTCAGATACATGGATCAAGACTGGATCTGCCCTAGGAGTCCAAGTTTCTAATCACAAGCATATATGAGCCTACAATTTTGGGGGTTTTAAATAAATAAAACCCACTGTGATTCAGCAATGCTTTACCAAGTATCTTCATTTACAACTCCTCTCTTCCCACTGAGTGGATGCTATACTTCCAAAGATATTATTTTACTTCCTACTGCTCTATTAGCAACTACTGCTTTCCTTGATGACAGATGAAGCTTTTTTAATTATATTTTACATTAAGTCAGCCATTACCTCCTGTAAGGCTATCACAACTGGTTTGTGCTCAGAATTAGCCAGTATTTCTATCATGGAAGCACAAGGAAAGAGGAAAAGGGGCAGCCAACAAAACTGCTAAGAGAAAGGTGGGTGCATACAACTCTGGAGATTTGTCACCTTCACCTCATCTTACAGGAAACCGAGACCCTGCTCTGCCAGAGAGCTGCTGCCACCAGGCAGGAAAAGAAATTCTTGCTGCAGCCTGGAGTCCACCTGATTTTGGTAGCTGCATAGCAAGTGGAAAAAGTTGTCCAATTTCTGCCTCTATTCTGGACAACTGAAACCTACTTCCAACACCACTCAGACTAGAAATTAAGACCTAGGGATCAAAGAAGGACAATGAATACGGGTAAAAACTGGCCATAAATATAGGAGAGAAAACAAGTCCTAAGAAATGGAAGCAGCTGTGATGCACAAAGGTAGAAGGCCAGAGGCCTGGAGAACAATGTGTACCTTCAAGATCAGGTGCCAGGTCAGTTTGCCTGTTCAGTTTTACAGACTACGCTCTTTGTCCAGATTCCTTCTTGATAACTGTAAGTAATGAGTGTGTAATTCTGGAATATGCATCCTTTGGAATTGGTGATAGGAATGGAATGAATTTCTGGATGGAAATTTCTGAAGACCTATCTCAGGTGGCAAGTAGTAGCCTACAGCAGTAGGATGACATACATGGACACAGTCAGTTTCTTTATGTGTATAACTATTCTGTCCCATACTATTAAATCCCACTACTTCCATTATTCTTTTCCATGAAGTACGAAATAGTTGAGCTAGAGCCAGGGATCTATAAGCCAGATTATATAAACCACTACAGAAACAAAATATTCTGAAGCAATGAGAGACACATAAAATGTTAAGGCAGGAATAAATCAAAGTTTTTCTCAAAGGACCATTTAGAAATTATAACAGCCATCATCTTGATTCTACAGGAGGATTCTTGGCACTATTGACTATTGCATTTTTTAATATTTCTTTTAGCCAATCCTATTTTTTCACCATGACCACTTGTCACTATTTTAAGCTAACATAAAAAGCGAGGGACAAAAACACACACAAAGGATGTACCCAGGCTTTGGTCCAGATAATAATGGAAAGACAAAGCACAGAAAGTTTTTTCTGGAAT
>VYZS01018561.1:14391-35415 GCA_013400695.1 Neodrepanis coruscans | reverse complement strand
ATCCAAGTCACAGCTCTGCATAAGAACCAGTGCATGTTCTTCCAAAAAGCCTTGGACCAGCACAATTCTCATGCTTGACCTGAATAAATGATCTCTTGGGCTAGAAATACAGCTTTGTGCAAGTCTCACTCTTCAGTCCAGCCTTCACACTGCAGGTGCTCTGCCAAACTTACGTGCCAAACCCAGAGAGGTTGGTGAGTCTCCTCTGGAGATATTCAAAAGCCATCTGGATATAATACTGAATAATGTGCTCTAGGGAATCGTGCCTGAGTGGAGAGTTGGACTAGATGACATCCAGTAGTCCCTTCCAACCTTGCCCGTTCTGTGACTCTGTGTACAGGTACCAGCTGTGACGAAAACTTCCGCAACACTCGCAGTGAGTTCCAGCGTCTACAAGAATCCACTACTGTCTTCCAGTTGGCATTTCCAACCTGTAACAACTCCAACTTGTATCTACGATGAAAGTCTCTGCAAACCTGAGAGCTGGCTGTGCTGCTTGGTGACACTTTTAATCTGGTCCGTTGTGGCAATATCGCGCTCCCCTCGTAGATTTGAGGGAATAGTAACTCAATCATTGCAAGTCCTGAGCGTGGCACATCGCTATTGATCCATGAGGAAAATGCTCGCTGGAATGGAGACAGCTGTTCTCACTTGCTAGACATGCAACCTCCTATAATTAACTAATTTTAGACCTCTCCGAATTAGCTGCTAGAAATGCCAACAGCTGAGGCAAGCAAGGAGGCCACTCCAATCCACAACGGGGCTGCAACAGCCATCCAGCCGACAGAGAGCTAACAAAATAGATTTGAGGTAATTATTTCAGGGACTTGTAGCACCACTTGCATATTAACTCTTTTTAAGAATGCTTTGATGAATTCAATTGAAGTCAATTAATTACATTTCCAAGTCAGATGAATACAAAGTCGAGACGCCGCAGGAAGTGTGTGTTATTCCATCACTGAATATGTAACAGAGATGATGGGATTTCAGTTTCCAGATTGTTTAGCTGGGTCTTTGAGCAATCAAGTGATGATGTCTGACTGAACATGCTATTGTCCCTGGAACAAACACGAAATCTCTGAAGCAAAGTGCAAGTCAACCTAATTTGCTTATGATTTTTTTTTTTTAAACCAGCAAGCTTCAAACTGTTATTTTAAATTACTTTAAAGGTTTTTATATTTAAGTTATGTGGATGTTACTTAGCGACAAAAGAGAAAACTTTATGAGCCAAAAAATAGCTTCTGACCAGAGGGAAAGCCATTTTGAATTTACTTCTCACAACAGAGAAAGTGAGAATAATAGGAAAGCTTTAAATTAGTAACTATGAGTTCCCTGAATCCAGTACAGAGACAAAACCTCAAAGTAACCTTGAGGTATTCTGTTTCAGAGAGCTGCATGCCTGGGTCACAGCCATTAGATGAAATATTAAAATTTACCTTTGTGTAGTTCTGTTAAATAGCACCATAATGAAGATGGAAAAATTGTAATTCAGTTGAAAAATACATATAAAAGAATTGTGGGAGTATCTGAAATTATATAAGAACACAAATATTTAGAAGCAAAAGGGAAATGCATCCCCAAAAAGGTAGAACAAGTACAATGTTTTAACTGAAAAAAGTATGGAAGAAAATACTTTCCATTCACAAAGCAGTCACTACCTTTATGACTCATTGATTTCAGCATGATTCAAGATCATTTACTATCCTGAAAGTGGAAAATTCACATGGGAAGAGTATTGCTACAAGATAAAACCAAGTAATACCCTAGAAAGTATCCAGAGTACAATGATATATTGACAAAGGTACAACGGATAATCTGAAAGGCTTTTTTATATTCATCTGATAAGAGTTAGTTATTCTGCTATCAGGAGGAATTTATTATCAACATCATAAAACACGAGCAGAACACCAAAATGACTGGAAAAGAATTCTCACCTGTGCAAAATCTTAGGTAAATATCTCAAATCAAAGAACTCCTCAGTCAAACATGAGGCTGAAAAAAGTGATTGTTCATTTCTTACAAACTAGAATTTGTCAAGTTTCATAAATCCTCTTTATCTCCAGCAAGCCAAACATGACCAAAGCTATGGGAAGATTTCCTGGAATTGTCTTTGGCAGCTGCCTCATGAGAGTGCTATGACTAAAAGGGTGCTAACTGTTTTGGTACCAAGGGTAAACGTGCTCAACTACATGTGTAGGAACTACAGTTTTGCTTTTTTATTGCAATATGACATAATCTTTCAAATTTTTTGCTTTACTGGGGGAAGAGAAAGGATCCATACTTAGAAGACTTTTTTTTGGTGAATATTAAAAAAGCATTTTACACATCCTTCCAGCTTGGCGTGAATCAGAAATCATCCATGATTATACCAGCTATTGAGTATAATTCCCTCAAACACAATTAAACAGACAGCTCTAATGAGAAAAAGGTTCTACATATGCAAACTTACTGATGTGTGGTTTGGGCTCTGTGGGAAGACATTTGATCAATACTGGAGGTACAACAGGTCTGATCAAAATACTTAACATGAGATTCAGCCCCAGATGCAGACTCCTGAATTTGGGTGTTTATATGTAGGGTTTCCATGCGAGGTCCAGAGTGAAGCTCTTACTTGCAGCCTCTGGAGTTACTCAACTGACCATAAGTAGCTCTTCCTTTACAGATGGATCCTCCATAGGCTTCACTGACTTTGTAACTCCACTGACCATGTCCACAGCCTCATCATTGTTCTCAGTGTCCACCTTTCCCAGTGGTGACTCAGGAGGTGGAGGGTTCCATTAATCACCCTGGAGCTGCCAGTGCCTCATTCCTGGCCACAATTCCCTCAGTCCCTGCCCCACCACACCTCTGGCCCCACACATATCAAAGACACATAAATGGCATAGCACAGTCATCCTGCACTGACAAGCAACCCCAGCGCTTGCCTTGGAGATGCTGAGCATGTGCAGCCTGGAAGGGACTGTGTCGTGAGGTTCTCTCTTAAAATCAAACACAAACAGCCAGAGTAGCTATAAAAGGGAGACAGCACTGCTGTAAACTCATCAAAGGGAGGATTTTATCTGCCCATAAAACTTCAAGCTGTTTATTGCCTCGTATCTGGACAGAACTATTGAAACACATGCTCCATCGGCACACAGTCATCTCAGTTTCATAACAAAGCATTGCAGAACAGCTTGTGAAAACATATTGTTCAGTTAATTGCATTGGCATGCAGATGCCCTCACATTTATGAATTAACATCCACTGTGGCAAAAGGATGCACAAGGAGACACAGGGACTGTGGCATGTGTCTGCCAAGAGCTGTGCTGCCTGATGGAGTGCAGCCCACGAGCTCTGGGCTTCCCTTTCCTGCTTCTGTGGGCTATGGAGACTTCACCATCATCAAAAAGGAGCCTTCAGGCAAAAAGTCTGGGTGTTTAAGGATACTATGGTGCTTAAAGCTCCAAGCAGTCCTTCTGCTTGAACTGACTGTCACCGAGGTACCTGAAATATACCCAATGGCCTCAAGGATCTCTGCATTAGTTCACTGCATGCAAACATGAAGAAAATCTATATCTGAAAAAGTCAACGGCAAAGAAACAGCCCAACCACAGTGGGACTTTGAAAGGTATTCCAAGCATTTGTATGAGTTGCAAGTTATACTTCATCAAAGCCATGCTGCTCAGGAGGAGGTGAATGCAGGAAATGAAACACAAGATTTTATTTGACATGTTCTTACTGAGTATATTGATACGCTACACAAAATATTATGGAAGGAAATTACCTGTGTCAGCAGTAGTATAAATACCTGTCCAATAACCACTCAGACTTTCGATAATGGCCCTGTTAACACAGGGGCAATGAATACATGTTTGTCACTTAAATACATCAAGTAAGTCTATTAAAAAAACCTTGTGAGATTAAACTTGGCACCTATTTCAACACAGATCAGGGAGAAAACAATAGGTTTGAAATCACATGCTTTGAGGCCAGAGAGCCTCATATATACACAATACAAAATTTGCAGCTTTTATCCATTTTGAACAGTTAGGAAACACAGAGCACTTGGCAGTGGCTTGAATCCCTGCATAATTCACGAAGTTTTGAGTATTTCATGACATGACAAATTGTTCAGGCATCTTGCTGTCATGCCCTTCTGCTGCTGTTGCCTCAAATCTTCCCTCAAGGTTTTGAGGAGGAGGAGACACTGGACAGAAATAGCGTCTGTTGGGAGGGGAGAGCTGTCATTCCCTCAGGACTAAGACCTGTCCAGAGGAGTGTCACCACCACAGTTTAACAGCAGGTTGTTATGGCAGTCATGCATCACTGACAGAGCTCTCTCCTGCAAATATTTCCTCAGATAGACAGCCCCTACTGCAGCTTGAATACTTCTCCCTTCACCCACTCCACTTGTGTGGGCCTCTTTCACAGACCAAGGGGAACGACGTGTTGAATCAACTGTCACAGTAATAACTATGTGTTTTACTAACCAACTTTCTATAGCTCAGTCTCTGTAGAGATATAAATATCTCCAGATTCAACATGCTGGCAGGATCCATTAAGACTGACATCACTCAGAAAATAATTTACTTTCCTAGGAAATAACTATGCCATGAAATGGTTGAAGGACAAGTGAAGAGGAACATTGCCAGAGTCACAAGCAGGAGAGCCTACCTGTGGACACCTGCTCCACTGTCCCCAGTCAGACACTGCACACTCACTGGGACAGTACAAGCTACACTTCTGCACTGTATCTGGGATTTCAGCCTGATTACACAGAGCGTTGGGCACAGTCTCCCCTCCGTGGTGCTCAGCAGTACTCACACACCTACACAGAAAACAGACATTTTCATTAGAGTACCGGGGATGTGATGGATACCAACAAGTCTGCTTGACACTAGACATGACAACAGCTACATGCAGCATGGCTGGTCAAAAAGCAGAATTAATCATGTTAATGCAAATCAAAACCAGCTACACGCACAACATGCTTTTGTTATTCACAGATTTCAGTAACTACTTTAAATAAACACTTCAAACTTCATACAGAGGGATTTTAACTTTGATCGGCTGACAGAGGAGCAAACAGAAAATGACAACCAGCAAGAACAAACCTCTGTGCTCCAGCTAGTAACATCTGAACATTTGGAAATAAATCAGCATTTCCCCGTGCCTGGGGAATGAATATTCAGTAATAATGAATGCCACTCTGGTACGTGCAGTGCCATTACTTGGGGAAAATGTTAGCAAATCAGAATAAGGAGGCACCTCAGGGAGCTTTATGTATACATGGCATTTGGGTTGAAGAATTCTAATTTAAATATCATGTCGTCTTCCTGAAAAACCAAGGCTGCATCTATGAGATGCTTTTCCTGTAAACCACTGCACAAACACATTTCTGTTTATTTGAAATACACTGGACTCAGCAATGTACTCACTGTCAGATGGTCAGATATTCCAGCTTTTTTCAAGTACATATCAGCTCTTTTTGATCTGGAGTACCTGAGCTTTTGTCTTCACGCACCTGACTTTCCTCGTTTGTATTCCTTCTCCACAGTGGAGGGAATTTTGTTCGCTGTTGATTTTGCATGGGGACCACGGTTCTACTACCCAAGAATACTGATTGCACTCGCTGTAGCATGGGACTGCCTCGTGCACCTGCCAGGAGAAAGAACCAAACTGTTCAGTTGAACCATCCAGGTTAGTACTTCTGCAGAAACACCTCAGCCAGACCCAGGAAAAGGCACACTGAAAAATATCCTGGCTTACACTACTTATGCTAAGGGTGTTGCAATGGCTGTAAGTTCATTTATTCATTATTGACTTGCCAAGGGATTTTTAAGTATACAATAAACAGCAGTATACATGCAGCATCTTATGAAACAGGATAAATAACAGCTATTTCCTGCAGGCAGAAGAGGAACTCCATTACAATTTCATTTGCTCTGCCTACTCTCACTATAATGTATCACATGTCATTCACCAGGACTGTATGTACCACATCTTTTCGTGTTTTAGAAGGTACAAACTTAAAATCAGCATTCCTTTACCTTTGCTTCTAAAGTATCCTTGTAAGTCATTTACCATAAAAGAATGAAATTTCATGCATCCCACAGATTCCATTTTTATATAGAAAAACTGTAAATGTTTTTTCCTTACACGGGACTTATCTCTAACATATCTCCTAATCAAACACAACATGGTATTCACCTGAACTATGGTATCTATGTAGAGAGAAACATACAGCCAAAAGCTTGATAAAAGGTTCTGGATATTCAGGTTGTTAAAAGCAACACACTGAGATATAACACTTCAGCAGATTTTTAGGTTTAAATAAATGAATGCATCAACAGTTCTATTACAGTGATAAATAAAAGTTATTTTTTTTGAATCTTGTTTGTCTGCAGAAGCTGATTTGAAGATACAGTATTCCCTGTTGCTTTGCATGAAGCATAATATGTTGCCCTGGAAAAACACAGTGCACCTAAAATTTCATCTTCTGCACACCAAAATCTCCTCAGCCATTTCATTCTCATCATTAAAATAACTATAAATAACTATAAAATAACTATAAACAATAACCTTGCTGCCAATTACCCCCCAAAAAATCAGACACAAGTTCATTAATTTACAGCTTCATTTTAAATAGCAGATTATGACTATTGCATGTTGTGGCCACAAGAATAAAGAAACCTTTGCAACGGTTTAGAAGTGAGAAGACAGGAAGATTGAGATACCAGTCTGAAAACAAAATTGGTGTCCCATCAGAAAATCACCTTCCTACCAAATGAAAGGAAGATAACTTGCAAAGGAAAACCCCTCAGGAACAGAAAATATCAGAAACTAATTTTAACTGCGAGTCTATACACTGTGCATAGGTTTAGCAGAGAGGAAAGAATAAGAGATGCTGAAAAGTGCAAAGTACATGAAGGAGAAAAGGCAGGAAAGAGGGAAATTGAATTCTAAACTGGTGAGGGCAAGGACAACATGAACTAGAAAGAGCATCATATTTCACACAGAGGAAGAGGAAAGGGAGAGGAACAAATAGGGCAAAGACAGTAATACAATTAGTACCATTTTCCCTACATACTATTAAGCACAAATTACAAATCTGGATGGGGCTTGGAGAAACCTGAACTAGTGGAAGGAGTCCCTGCCCAGGATGGGGGGGGCATTGGAACGAGGTGATCTTTAAGGTCCATTTCCAAACCACTCTATGGTTCCATGATTCTGTGAGATCCTTTTTCATGGTCTATGCACAAATAACACATGAGAACATGCACTACTACACCAGGCATAAATTATGCTCAGTGATGATGTTTGCTACGACTTTTTTGCAGGAGTGGGGTCACCCAGCAGCCTTTTGGTGGTGCTTCCAACCTTTACTGGACCTGCAAAAAGGTCTCTGAAAGGTCTCAGTGCACCTCAGACATTGATATGGCCAAAAATCTGTCTGCACACCGTGCACACAAGGCTAACTCCGGAATATATAGGAGTCTTTCATTGCACAAAGTGCACATAAAGGCTGTTCCCCAGACTGAGCAAGCAGCACCACAAGTGCTGCTAATCACCTGCACAGCCAGGCTCATTAACATTAACTGGTGTTAATAACAGAGGAAGCATCAGTCCTGTGGGACATGGGCTCAGCACCGTGAGCTGGGGATGCAGCAGCATGTTGAGCCCTGTGCAAAGCCACCATCCTGCTCACCAGCCTGTCACCTCCAGAGAGTCACTGCCTCCTGCAACCATATCCCTGCACATACCAGGGACAACAGCAATCCCTCTTCAGGTACTGCAAAGCCTTTGCATTCCCCACAGACATCCGTCCAGGAGACAGATGTAGAGACAGGCAGTATTTATTAGTTTGCTGCTCCACAGGAGGAAGGAAAAACTACAGCCTGCCTATGTGCCTGACAAAACATACTGCTGTCTGCAGGAGACGATTAGTGAGAGGGAAAGGTGTGCTTGAGGCATGATCAGTGTTTCACTCATCTCAGAGGGGAGGCAAAGCCAGAGAGAGCGAAGAGTCAAAGCTGGACAAAACTGGCTGCCAGGAGCAGGGAACCTGCAACCCGGGGAGGAGGTGCCTCACTGGGCAGTGTCAAAGATGGTAAAGCTTAATAAGAAAGGTTATTAAGAGCTAGGTGGCCTGCTCCTGCTTTTTTAGACTTATGGAGACAAGGCAAGGTTGGGAGAAGCCAGAAGGTGATGGTGTGGTGCTGCCTGCCCGCCTCCCTTCATAGGTACAGCAGGGCAGCAGGGGCAGGCCAGCACAATGGCTTTGTGGAGTTAAGATTCTTTTCCTGGCTCTAATTAATAACCTTTCCTCAGGGTTAGAGGATACTGCTGTAAATACTGCAGGTTAACAGCACTGCCAGCCCTTCGGCGCTCTTCTTGCTGCCTTCAGCCAGGATGAGCTCAAGGCTTGGGAATCCCATCTCCTTGTCTCAGTGACCTCTGATTGCTCTGCCTTAACATCTGTTAAACTTTAGACATCTTTGAAGCAGCAAAGCCCACCTGTGGATAGCAGTAGAGGTTTAACATCAGGCATTTACCATAAATGCATTTTGGTAGTCAAAATCTCCCACAGCAGGTACCTGACGTGATATCTGCCGAGGAAAACCAGACAGGGTTGGGCAGACATTGGAGGCTGAGTGAACTAAAATCTATCCGAGGAAACCTGTGAGGTCAAAGCAGAAATTAACGATGCAGCACCACACACACACACAAAATGTGAAGTGATACCTCAAACATGCTCTTTCAAGAGCAGGCAGGATCACAATAGCTAAGGCATTAATAGAGCTTTTCTGTTCTGCTGTCTGATCGTGTCAAACCAGTACGATTACACACAAAGTCTCATCAGCTCTCCTCCTCCTCCAACAAACAGACAGACAGACAGACAGACATCCCACTCCATGCTGGATGAGGGAGGACACACCGCACTGTCCACACATTCCTGCTTCTGACCTGTTCAGTATTTCCACTTTGGTCAGGATTCCCAGGTTACACTCACCACCAAAACCCTGAAATAAACTGTTACAAATAACCTGTTTTCTAAGTTATTGTGCTGACACCACAGCACGTGAGCAACCTGCTTTGAACAAACTCTTCCCTCTGCCAGTGCTGAGCAACGCCACCTCTGATAGTCCTCTGGGACACTGGGGAGATGCAAATAACCACTTAACGTTACTGGGAGGGACAGATTTCTTCAGAACAAGTTAAAACATGCACTGGTGGATGCTGTTAAGCTTCTAAATGGGAATCTCAAAGAGATGCAAGATTACCATGGGTGAAACTCTGTGGGTGTGCATTCAGGAAGCTGTGAATATAATTTGACTCCATCTCTGCATTTAAAAACCACAGTGATGTGGCATGTGGTCCTTTCCTCCACAGGACAATGTTTTCCTCCCATTTCTCTCTCCTGGCTTGTCATAATTTGTTTTCAATCACCTGCAGTTCCTCTTTTTGTTTTCTTTTTTTTTTCTTTTTGTTTTCTTGCTTTTTGATATTTGGGGTTTTTTTCTTCTTTTTGGTTTTTTTTTGGAATTAGGGAAAAAAACCCACAACAAACCTTAAAGATTTTTATTCCTGTCTTTTGCTAAGAGCTCTGGTACTGAAAGAGGTCAGACAATGCTCTTGATTTTGCAGTTTCAAAGGATTTTGGCTAAGCCCTTCTGTTTTTTGGGTCCCGCCAACCAACCCAGCTCATTTCTCATTTCCTGGGTCCATGGGAACAACCCTCTCCCGAGCCTGAAGGGAGGCTGGGATGGGACATGGTATTCTCACTCCCAGGAGACCCAAAGTGCCTAAGCCTAGAGGGCACTGGGATGTACTCCCATGGAACCCTGGCTATAACACAGAGGGCAACCAAGCTTCAAATTACACACAGTCTAGGTCTCCTGGCCCACAGCACATTTACCATCCACTAACTCTGCTGCAGATACAGAATTCTCTTGTCCAGCTGTGACACTTCTTTTCCAAAGCACAAAGACAACAGTTCCTTTGAAAATAAGCTGCTTAATGCTTAACCTTCCCCAGACTTATGCAAACCCACTACGACAGTGTGTATTTACCAACCCTTTCAGACTGAGCTCCTCAGTACATGTATGGAGCTGTAGTACCACAATCCATCTCCTGAAAGACAGACCATGTGATAGGCACAGGGGCCTGTTGTTCTGTACAGCTCAGGGGGCAGAAAGATGCTGGAAGCTGCAGACACCTGACCTGTGAGGAGCTGCACAGCTCAGCACCCAGGGGACCAGCCTGGCTCCATCCTTTAATGCCTCAAGAAGTAAACACAATCCTTTAGCATTTTAGGAAATTAACTGCTTTCCTCATTTTTTATTCATCTTTACATGCTGGGTTTGGGGCTCAGTGAACCTAGGAGTAAAATGATGCCAAGGGGAGTTTTGCTTCTGATGGTCACAGGACCATTTTATCACTCCTTGTAGTCACAACTACCCTGGAATAGTACTTTAAGACCTGAATCCTAAAATCAAGTTCATGGACACACTTCTTAGTAAATTAAAGGAAAGAATGACATAAGAGACAGACTGCTAAAGCTTGACCTAATAAAAGCAGCCAGTTCCCATTCACTCCAATGCAAAACCTGAGCCTTTGCTTAAGTGTATTGATGCTGACAGATACTTCAACAAGATACAAAAGCTTTATTTATTTTTTCTTTTAATAGCTAATACTTGCCTTTTAATGAAAATTCCAAATATCTAATCACCAAGGAGCTTTGTTGTGATTTATCATGTTCTCTGACTTAAATGTAGGTCAGGAATGATAGAGACATACAAAGCACACTTGCTCAACTGAAGTGATTCATTAGAAGAAATTCATACCTAGAACTTCAGGTAGCCTTTCTGATGAGAACCTGCAGAGCAAACTAGAATGACGTTCAACACTTCTGAAAATCACAGTGACTTCATATTTCAGTGAACATCAAGATTTATTGTCCCCCAAGGTAAATATTGACTCTGGTTTTCCCTCAGTCAATATTTTAGTTTTCATGACAGTAAATCTTGGTGTTCACTCCAACTAAGTCAATATCTGCTTATTATATTAGAACAACTAAACTGATCACTGTAGCAGTTGCCTGAGACCCTGAGGACTAGCTCTGTGCTATTCATTTCTAATACAAATGGGTTAAATTCATTGCTAACATAAGTTTATTTCACAGCGCTGCCCTTATACCAAAGTTACATTAGACCTAATACATTGAAACAGCCAGAACTGAAGAAATAACAGCCCATTTTTAAACTATGGAGAACACCTTGAATAACAGTAAAGGTAGAAAAGATCTCATTTAGAAAAGAGAACTGCCTTGCTCTGGCTTGCAAACACACTTCCTGGTAAAGAAACCCAAGTGCAGATTTGAAAACCACTTCTACTGAGACTGGCCAGCAATTTGCTTGCTCTTAATATTTTCCTAATATTTGCATACCCACTTTTATGTTCCTTGCATATCCAGGCTGCAGGAGGTGGCAGCAGTGGGATGTCACTTAGAAAAAGGGACTTCTCTTCCTCTTAAATGTTATGGCCACCACTGACATCTGGGCCACAGTCAGCACCTCTCCTGTCACCATCCTGACATGAATGGATGCTGGGCATGGCGGAAAATAAACCTCCTAAAATGTCCATTCATTGTAATAATCTGCAAATTTGACTTCTATGTTGAGTCCATCTAGTTCATCCAGATCTCTTTTTTTTCAGTTGTAAGATGTCCATACAGTAACTGGATAACTTTTATAATGTTCCAATACTGCTTTTGCATTCCAGATAATTTCCAACAATGAGTTTCTTTCATTTAATTCTTTAAAACTGAATTAAAAATGGAGTACTTGCTTTGTTAATTACTTAACTGCATGTTTGATTTGTTAGATCTAAGCATGCACTTAAAAAGCTTTACTGAATTAACTGTATATCTGAAGGACAAGTACTTGCACATTAACAAACACTACATCACAGAAATTATCTCATTAAAATTTCAACATTAAATAGTTCTCTTTAAAATAAAATTGATTTTATTTCATGCTAGTTTATATATTGATCACTAATGCCAGAAATATGCTAACCACTCACCAGTATTAAAACTGGTTGAACAATTAATTTTCAAGAAATTTGGATTTTGCAAAGCGGCGGTTCAACTGATGAATACTTGTCTTTGGGTATTTGGATGCTGCAAAGAGCCACCAAAATTAAAAAAAAAATTGCTCAAAATGACTTACAGCACAAAAGTTTGAACAGATCATTGTGCGGTTAGACTTCTGAAATTATCGGAATTCCTGAATTTTTTATGCCTCTAGCAGATGCCTGCACAAATATTCATGAAGCAAATTCAGCACTTTTAGTTTTCATTTACACCCAAATCAAAGGAGTTTGTGTTTTTTACCTCCTTTGTGGTGTGAAAAAAAAAGAAAATCAATTAGAGCTTCGCTAAGGTTCTGAAAACCCTTTGCTGGCGCTGAACCAGGAAAACCTGGACCTGTCTAAAACTTTGTAGCTGGGAAAGAGATGGGATCCATCTTATTCTAAGCACAAAATATGAGTTCAGAGTCAGAGCAGTAATCATGACAGGACAGAGAGAAAGTTGCTTCAACTCCCAGTGTCTGCCTGCCCTGTGGACAGTATGGAAACCTCACATTACTCAGCTACTTCAAAAACTGCTGAAAAATCATTTTGTCTGAGTAGGGAAGGTGAAAACACTTATGAAGCCTCAGAAGTTTCCCCTCCTCTTGATTATCTATTTATAGCCCATGCTCAAATTTAACCCTAATTTAAACATGAGAAAACTGAGGTTGAAGAGTTGAGAGATTTACTAGAGGCTGGCGAGGGAGCCTTCAGGGAGTGGGGGACTGAATCTGGAAATGCCTGATTTCTTGTACCAACTGGATGACATCTCAGCCTAAAATCAGACCCTGAAAAGTTCAGATAAAGACATTTCAGAATGAAGCCATCAAAAAAAGCAGCACTGTAAAATTCTGGCTGTAAAATGAGGAAAAGAGGGGAAATTAGGAAAGCAGCAGGGTATTCTTGCTATAAAGACATGTGGATACTCCACTTTCCTTCACCATGCCCTTAACTGTATCTACTCTTTTGCTGGACATTACAAAATGCTTCAAGTAAATCCCTAAGGGGTAATTAAATATTCAAAGTCAGACACTGCTTTATTTCAAATTCTTAAGTGCAATGAGTGGAAAATGCCTTGTTTAAGAAGTTAATTGAGGCGAGCTCTGTCAATCCCAGTCATTACAGCTCACTCTGATAGAACTAGCACGTTGCTCAGCACGCTTTATTAATTCATATTTAGAAGTGGTTTTATTTTCTGTGAGACTGGTGTAGGCATTAGAACACCAAGTTGTAACATGGTAAAGCGTAAGTGCTGTTTTCCAGAGATTAAAATACCAAGCTGGCATCATTAAATGTGAGAAAATAAGGGAGAACATGCAGCTCCTGGTCTCAAACCTGTCTCTCTGGTTTTAGTCATGGTTTTACTGTCACTTTCACTGTCACTACAGCCTCTGAGGAGCAGGACACAGCACAAAGTGTAACCTTGCAGATATTGGGCGTTTATTTCTACCTGAAATACTAAGACAAGACATTTTAGTCCCAGACCTATACTAAAAAACTGAGGTATTAAAGTGGAAATGCAGGATATGAGAATACAACCATATATGGCCAGTTCCTCTGCCTCTGCTTTTTGTTTTTTAATTATGTTTTGTCACTATCAAGAAAATATTGAAACCAGATGAGATATTAACAAATGTTATTTTACTATGTTGTCAAATATGGGGGTCTAAAGCAAAGCAGAAACTCATTAGCAAGAGTTTCGGTGCATTTTACGGATTTCAGAAGTTGAAAGTGCTGCAGCTGCTGCTGCCTCCCTGTCACAAAGCTAGGCAAGCATAGCAAATTTAAGTAGATATAAATAAATCAATGTCCCTTGTTTCTGAAACAGCACATTTTGCTGCAGCTGAAGTTTCAGGGGAAACAAACATATATGGCACCTCTCTGGATGAATCTGTTACGTAGCAATAATGTTGGATCCAATTTTGAAGAGAGGAAGGGGAAAAAAGCTGATTGATGAAGAACAACATCGAAGCCCCTTTTCACTAAATGAGAACAATAAGATGAAGACAGATTGCAACACCAACCTGAGCCTTTGTAGAGGTCCATGACATGGAGCAGGGCATGACAAGCAGAAAGGAAAGAAAATTATATATTCATTAGTTTAGCTGCTGTATGATAATATCGCAAAATAAAAAAAAGGGGGGAAGAAAATCTGCTTAAATAAAACTGACACAATGTAAGGTTGCATTCAATTCTTCAATTTCCCCATCTTTAAAAAAAAAAAAAATCCCTCAAGTAGAAATCAGGCACTTTGTGAGTGAATGAAAAGCATAACTATGCTGAAGAATAAAGTAGAGTTCATTCACTTCTACCCAGTAATCCTCTGAAGTTCATAACTGTGTCTCACAATCAAAGCTTGGGATAATAAAAAAAAATTTTAAAAAAAATCTATGAAACTTAAACCTAAAATCTGGTAAGACATTCCACAATTAAGGACTATCGATAGCAACTGATATAAAAGTCTTTCAGACATTTAAATCTTAATTGGGTGGCTCTGTCATTAGTAAAGCCTGCAGGCTCCACGCTCTACCTCCTCTCATCTGATAGAAAGACCCAGCAAAGCCCACACAGCCGTGCTCCAGGAGCCATCCAGGCCTGGGGAACATGGGGCTCCTGCCACTGCTGTGGTTCTGTGCCTGGCTCCCAGACCATATCACAGCCTTCCAGCAGGTCAAAAACCTGCCCCGGCGGGATATGAGCAAGTAATTACTAGATCCAGAAGCCAAGTCATCTGTCACATGAAATGAAATAAATGCCAGCACTAAACACAAACAGTCCCACAGAAGCACTTTCTTTGTAGGCATCTGGACAATAGGCAATTTAAAGAAAAGACCATCAGAGCTTCCTGCTAAGTTAAAAATGATGCCTCGGAGACAAAGTTTCAGCCCCAGTCTTCCTTTTAAGAGATTTTAAATCATTTCAAGGTCTAAAAGCTTCAAATTGATATTCTATCAGTTTATTTTCAGGTCTTAAGCAAGAATGAATTAGCACGACAAGAGCAGGCAGGTTTGTCCTTACCACAGTATGATCTTGAACTGACAATTTTTCCACACGAGATTTAAAACCAGTTAGCTGACAAGAACAATTTGATTGATAGCTCTATAGACAAGAGAGAGAAGAGACTGGGAAGTGTCAGGCAGTTGAAAGTTACGCTTTTTTGAAACATGCTTCTATGAGGCTACACCCAAGTCTGGAAGCAGAGAGAACTCCGAACTGCTCCTGAGGCTTCCCGCAGTCACAGCAAGAAACAGTCCAGTTTATGGTCCCGTAAAAGCAGGAATAGAAATGCAAACCAGCTCACAACTTGATTGTTTTGTTAGGATGAGACTGTCACTCTTCCCCCAGTCCGCTCAGCAGCGAGTCTCATTCCTCCTCAGCAGCATCCAGGCAAAAGCGGATGCTCACGGGGAGAGCGGGACAGGCACTGATTGATGAGTGATAGATCCTATAGCTTCAGAGCTCAGAAAGATCACCCACAGCCTGATTAGTAACTGGAGCTGGAAAAATTTTCCCAGAAGAGCAAAAGTTACTGCAGAAGCCAAGAGTATCTGACAGCCTGTTGCATCGGCTGTTTGTAGTATCGGTCTTACTGCCAAGACAGTTTAGACACGGCTGTGCTTAGACACAGCATTAGCTTGAGCCATTTTCCCCATATAATTACAGGCAAGGCAGAGACCTCCCAGCAGTGCTGCACAGAGGCCGGCCTTGGGACCAGGCAGGTGAATTCACAGATTTGAAGGCAGCTACAACCACACTGCTGCACAACTAGAAATCCTGCAATTTTTAAAATCCAACAGCTTTTATTGGTGTGTTTTACAGGAAGGTCCAGACAGAAAAGATTTAGGCACAGAAGAGCCGAGTTCTCTTTCCCAAATGCATACATTCAAGAAAAGTGATGTGCTGCAGAGAGAAACCATGCTTCTACCTGCAAGAACATCCATATTTAATAAACTAAAAGCTCCCTGGAGCCAAAAGTTAAATTCTACCCAACCTACTTCAAACGTCAGAGTGCACATACACTGTCCCTGAGGCAAAAGATAACAGATAACTGATGAGACTTGCAAGCCACTACCTTGTGGGGTAGCTGATGTCTCTGTAGTTCTGGGTATCTTTCTTCTGCATGTCTGTCTCTTTCAGAGCAGGGAATATGTATTTTCAGACTCCCACATTTCTATCAGTGACCCGTAGTTTGAGGTTAAATGCTTTACATAGACCTGTACAAATCCATATGAATCAATGAAAAGTCTTCTACTAATTCCACTGGGTCATGCTGTAGCAAGCAAGGAATGTCTGAACATTTATAGATACATCACTAAAATGTTGGGGGGAAAAAGTATTGATCATGGTGAATTTTTGCTGCAGTACGTATTTATTTAGAATGTACATCAATACTGCCTATATATTGTTGATTAATGAGAAGTTATATAAAAACCAAATAGATCGTTTTTTTAATAAAGCTGACAAGGAACACATCCCTACTCATAGAAGGGGGGTTGGACTAGAAAATATTTAAGGTCCCTCACAACCCAAACCATTGTACAGTTCTATGAAGAAATAATTGTATAACTCTTTGTGCAGATATGCCCATGTTCTGCAAACATCAGCATCTAGCATAGAATTATGTTTTCTAGGTTTTAAGGAGTTTATGAATGTCTGACTACTGGAACTCTACCAGAAAACTGACCTGCCTATTTGTTCACATACTAGTGGGTACTGTACCCTGTAATAACACCACCACTGCACTATTCAGAATGAGTAAGTCAGGGTACGAGTGATTCAGCAGTTTTAACACCTCTGCCATTTCCCAGAGCACCACCTTCACATCCATGATTCTGGAAACAATGGATTGAAAAAGGCTGTTTCCCAAAACAGTAAGTAAAAGGAGAAAATAGAAGGGAAATGCATACGGAGATTACACAACACAGCTGTGCTTTGCAACGTGTCATACACGTGAATCACTCTACCTGAAATCTCTTAGAGAATAAAATAATGCAATACAGCAAATAGCATGTAATATAAATTAGAGGACACAGATTTAAAGGTCATGTAAATGGTTCAAACAAAAGCATTCACTCAAGCCCATAGCAGGCAAGAAAGAGACAAAAATTAAAACTCAACAAGAAACTGAAGTTGAATGGCAGATCTGAAACGAACTGAAGAGTCCAAGAAATAAAGGGAAACGCTGTTACTGATTGCAGGAGCCACACAGAGAAAGCCCAACACTAAAAACATTCAATTTACAATAGAGGGAATGGCAGGAAATGGAAGATCACCAGTGGGGTGAAGGGAAAGAAAGGAGAGAGAAACTTTTTATGATGGGCACTGACTCAGAAAGTTTGGCCAACAAGGAGGGCAAACTTGAAGAGACACTTGAAATTATTTCTGTGTCAATGAGGTTATTTAGGACTTATGAAGACAAGACACCCAGTATCCTTTAGAAGATGCAATGTGAGAGAGATGGAGGAGGAAAGGGTGAAAAAAACAGTGAACTGCACAGCAATCACATAAACTTCTATTTTTGGGGAAATATTTTCCTACAGACATTATCTATAAGCAGCAGAAAATAACAAGGAGATGAGTAGCAGGCACCACGGGTTTGTCAAGAACAAACTGTGTGAAATCATTCTGATGTTGTTCAGTAACAGGATAACAGATGCTGTGGATAGGGATGAAATGGCAGGTATTCTGTTGACCTTAGTAAGCCTTTCACAATACTTTTCAGGCTAAGGAAATATGGTCTGGATTAATCTAATACTCTGTAAGTACAATGCTGGAAAATCACATTCTGAATAGTAATAATGTAAAACAGGCAAGAAACCTCACACATAGCTCTGTAGAGCTTTATGTACTGTATCCAGTCATATTCCTTGTTTTCATTAATTTGGGGCTGATGGACTGAAAATGATTCTTACCAACTCTGTGAATGCTGCCAAGGTGAGAGTGACAGTGAGGCAACTGGAAGGCAGGAAGAGAATTTAAAATGGGCTTTATGAAATAGTGAAACAGAATTTTAAAATAGCTTGAAAGAGAAGTACAGAACTACAGTGACGAGAGACCGACCAGACAACATTGTGAACACAGGATGGGAAACAAACAGCCCCTCAGTGGTACCACTGCCCTGGACCCAGAAATTGTAGAGAACCATAAAGACAATGTGATTCAACAGTATTGTAAAATGACAAGACAAAAGCCAAGTTTGTAAAACACTGAGGTACCACTTCAGCTATGGCATGGATTCAGCTCAGGAAGCACATCGAGATGCATGCACTCAACTCCATGAGAAATCTGAAGGATTTGAACCATCTGAGAGACAACTGATGAGACTAACACTAGACTAAGACCAGAATCAAACTGCCAAGGTGAGTGGTGGCGTTTCCTCTGTTGCTTTACAGGCAAACCTTTAAAACACCAGCATAATTAGTGACCATCTATACAATGGCAGGTCTGTCAACACAGCATGGTATCACTGTCAGATAGATAGCAATACTGAGCCATAAAAAGAAATAACTCTGCTGTATCATACCAGATGCAGAATAGCAAAAAGACACCTGAGAGAGCTTTAAAGAGATCCTCCAGCAGCTTGAACCCATCTATCTGCAACCTCACTGAATTCCGTGCTGGCTTATTCACTGTTGCCTTATAATAAATCACAGGCTACCAGATTGTGTTTTGGAAACCAGGGGCTCTCTTATACCTCATACAGAACAGGATGGAGGAATTACTATTATATTAAATATTAACAGCACTGTTATTGTAACACTGCCTACAGTCCTAGCTCCTCATTGTAAAGGTAATATTGATAATGACAGAGTGGCTAAAGGAAACCCAAAAAAATAATTCAAGGCCTGAAAAACTTGCCTAAAAGCAACAAAGTGAAGAAATCTATCTCTTTGGTTCAGCTGAGAGGCAGAGAACAGAAGACTTGATCATTTTTTGAGAATATGCAGAGACAATTTTTCCTAGAAGAACTCTTTTAAGGCAGCAGGTAAAGAGATATGTTCCCAAAGTTGAGAGTTTTAGTTACACAAATTCATATTAAAGTCATAAAAAAAGAGGGAACTTTTTACTGGATTAGTTTATCCAGGGTAATTCCCACTTCAGCCAAAGCGTGTGCAGAGGTAGGTGCCTTTCTACAAATCTCGACAGGTAGGCAGGGATTCAGCTGAAGTCCAGGGGCTTATACCACACAAGAGGCCAAAGCAGACCATCAGCATGATAGTCTACCTCTAGTCTTAGGATGTCTGAATAAGGAACTGCACAGAAGACTTCTAAATTGTGTATTACTCATTAAAGTGAGCACCACATTTATTAAACTACACTACATACTTAAAATAGAAATAGTAGGTTGAAGTTGCAGAGATGCTTACACGGATTTCACATGCACCGAGGTTCTCAAAAACCACAGTTCTACATTATAGATCAGAAGTACACTGGAGTTCAGTGAGTCCATGTATAATCCCATAAGTCTTGATCCTCCAAAGATGACAATATTTTATTTACTGCATCAGCTCTAGCTACTAAATTTTAAGCATGAGAGGAAGTGGAATTCAGCAGGCAAATACACTTTTTTAGCTAGGTCATGATAGCACTAGTAGTATGAAGGATGGAGAAGTTAAAAAAAAAAGCAATTATTTAAATCAAGCAAACACTCTCTTGGCTGCATCTGTTCATCAGTGACTCCTGCCATTTCTCAACTGTAACTCTGGGGTGAGTAAAATAGATGGAATACTTGGAAATGCAAGTTGGAGTTCTCTTGTCTCTGGGTAGAGACTTCCAGGTTTTTGGTTTGCTTCTGAGACAGCTGCCTGTGCTGGATTTTATTACTAAGACCCCTTGCTTAGCAATACGTCCCTGACCCTCCTGCAGGTCAGTGCGCAGGACCTGGCACACAGACAAATTTATGCCACCACTACAAATAAATATGAGTCTATTGACAGGAAAGCGAAAAGAAAGAAAACAGAGAGAGAACAACTGGCAAAGAAGGGCAAATATTCACTGTACAGAAATGCATTTCAGCAAAAACAAGAAAAAGAGAAATGTGGTAACAAAGAATACTGCCAGCGACACAGAAAGGCAAGGAAAAAACAAAGGGAAACACTAGAGGAAGAGGCTTGCTGTGTTTTACAAAGGCTTTACAAAGTACAATGCAAAGCAAAATATGTCTGAAGCAGGACAGAGGCTCACAGAGAGGCAATGACAAAGTTATTTGCAATAGGGAATACATGGAACACTGCTGGGCTCGACTTTGGTTGTTTCTTTGTGGTTTGGCAAGTCCTGTAACAGCATCTGGTAATGTGAGACATTGTAATAGATCAGAGTAGTTGGAAAAGCAGCAATGTTTAAGAAGCTAATCCCTTTATGCTTATCAACCGACAGTTTGATTGTGACCTTAGTGCCACCATTTGCTCTACATACAAACAATAGGCAAGACTCCCGTGGTTATTTTCAACTTATTTTACAAAGCCATTCTCGGAGATCTTTGTTTTCAGTAAGCGATGCAGGTGTTGGAATCAATCTCCATTTGCTTCATATCAAAGCCTCTCCCACAGTGCAGCTGCACACCAACATGTAGGGTCCAAACACCTAAATTTCACAGAATCACGGAATCAGAGAATACAGGTCAGACAGGACCTCAAGATCGGACTTTTCATAGCAAAAGCACTATCTAGACAAGGTAGCCCACCCTGTTAAGCATCTTAAAACAGTGGGGAAACCACCACTTCCCTGTGGAGATTGTTCTAATGGCTGATTGCTCTCACTGTAAAAAATTTTCCTTGTGTTCAACTGGAAGGAGTAACATGTACCTCTTACCTCTTGTTCTTTCCACATAACTCCTGGTAAAAAGAGAGTCTCCATCTTCTTTGTAGCCACTCTTTAAATACTGAGACATGGTGATAAAGTCTCTGTAGA
>VYZS01018561.1:1371-12026 GCA_013400695.1 Neodrepanis coruscans | reverse complement strand
ACAAAATTTATGCCTCTCTGTTCCTGCTTGTTCATGCACTGAACAGAGGGCTCTAGAGCATGACATGCTCCTGTTAAACACAAGGAATGCAAACAGGTAGCTCTGGTGCACTGCCAGCCAGACAGCCCTTCATGGATTATCTCAGACTTGAGCTTCCCCACACAAAAGGAAGGAGAATTTCTCTCCCTCACTCTTCCAGAGAAAATGATAATGGCTGCACCTGAGCCCTGCAGAGTGAAAGCAAAGTAAAAAAGCCTTATCACACGCTGGGCAGGAGCTACATGGTTTCACACAACATACAAAGGACATCAGACATGTCCCTACTGACGGCACTTGGGATTTATACCCAAAACCAGAAACATATACCCATAAATGTCATCTCTCTGGTTCAGAAAGCCATGTGAGCCACCCAGCAGTGTCATTGCAGCCCCTTACACTGGGTGCAAAAGCAGCAAAAACTTGGCACCTAGAGAAGAGCATGAGGGACCACAGTGTTCACCTGAGAGAAGGGGTGACTCAATACTCCTACCTGCCTACTGAAAAATTTGCTTTGATGCTTTCCAAAATTATAGTCTTCACATTTTTTGCATTCCCAGCATCAACAAGACATCACCACTGGGGAGGAGTGGGGCAAAGAAAATGCTAGTTTCTGATGTTATTTTAACAGCTGTGCTTTTTAGATCTCCCGAGGATGAGGTTAGATGCCACAGTGGGTAAAATACACCTTTCCTTGGGAAGAAATTATGGGAGGCTTAAAGAATATTAGATGAGGTACTGAAGGAAGCCCCTGACAGTCTCTGGCCAGGTGTGTTCAAAGGCAGCTCTAAAATACACAGAACAAACCGGATGCAGTAAGATAAGATTATCTTTGCTAAGCACAGCAATATGTACAGACTCCTTCAAAGCATATCTACACTAACAAATGACATTTTTAACAATTCTAATGATAAGAATGCATGTTCTTATTGGGAATTGGCCCTCTAAGACTGAATGCTTCCAGAAGTCTATCTTCCTGTTCCAGACACAGCAACAGCAGAGAGGGGAATGTAAGCCCCTCTCCAGTGAGGTTGTGTTCTCCATCAGGCTGGCACAGCACGAGAAGCAAATGCTCATCCCCTACAGCAGAAATGACGTGGCCATTCCCACATGCACTTTCCAGCATGAACACAGTTATTTATTTTCTACATAGCTCGACTCCATCAGCAGAATTACACACAGCAGGAATCCACACCCAGGCCTCGGGAAGCACCTAACGAACTTGAGAAATTCTTGAAGGAAGAATTAGTTTAGTCTCACTTCAATAGCTCTTTCCATCTGAAAAGGACATTGTGGCATTGCTTGATTAGCTAGGAAGATTTTTCCTTATAGTCAGCCTCTATCACCACTCTTTTACTTCCACCCCATTATCCTTTTTACCCTACCCCTGGGTACCACATTGCATAAGCAGTGTTTTTCTTTGATATTTATGCCCTTTATGTGTTTGGAAACTGATACGAACCCCACAGACACCACCCAGCCCGTGATACCTTTCCATAGCAGTACTTGGCTCTTCCCACTCCCCCAGCAGCAGGATGATACAGCTGTGTCAGCTACAGCCCAGACTCCTATTTAGTAGTACCCAGGGCAGCATAGAGAGGCTGTACAGCCCCAGCCCACAAAAGCCCTTGGGGACTTCTGCATAAGCACACACAGGTTTAATCTAGACTCTGACGGAAAGCAGGATCATACCATTCAAACACCACATTGTTTGCTCTCCCCTGGCTTCTTGGCCCATTTACTGTGCTCTTCCAAGGCATTAGAGGGGAAAGAAATCTCTCTGATTATTACACATTTCAGTTTTATATCAGCATATTTAACTTGTTTACACTGAACTCCTCTGCCTTAGCAAAGAACCACTGAGCAGAGTCTTAGGGGATTACGTTCAGTATTTTCTCTTAATTAGGCCATACTGGATCCTAGGATGCACCGCACTGCTTTTATCTGTAGCCTCCCACAGACTGGAATTGTGCATCTCAGTGTTGTATAACTGTTTTTACTCTTCTCTGAGATAAACTTTAGGAGATTAGACTGGTCAGCTTCTCTCAGGTTACTGCAGATTATCACCCACAACCTACTGCCCCCATGTTCATGTGTCTTATCTCCCTCCAACACTTCCCACTTTTGAATGTTTCTGATTGTAAGATAGAGCCTGAAAAATAGCCAGGGTCTCCCTCTGTGATTTGCTTTTTCTGAAAACACACTCAATTTCTCATTCTTTCCTTCACCTGCTTCTTCTTCAACAGACCATTTGGGAGAATAATCTGAAAGCATTTATTGCAATTAGGATGGTTTTCCAGAATAATTTCATCTGCCAACTACAGAGATTCATTGCAGCACTGGATTTCAGAAACCTGGAGATAAGGTAATGTGCAGGCTTTCCTGAGCCACAAGAAATCCAAGGGCAAGCTTCTACTGCCTGACGTAGTTCTCCTCAGACTGTAGCACATTTCTCTGTAGAGATCATGATTATTTAATATTAACATTAAGAACAATGTGAGGCTGTAAGTCACCTCAGAACCATTAATCATACCTGTTTCAGACATGGCCAAGCAGTGCAAATCTAAGTATCAACAGGACTCAACCTGTGGACACCTTTGTGTCCAAACCACTGTCACCCTGCCTGGGCTCCCACATCAGGAAGTTCATCTGGGTTATAGGTATTATAGTTAAATCTTTATTCAAAACCTTCAGCCTTGTATATGTAGGGCATGTAAAGTTGCTGCAGGAGAAGTAGGTCAGTGAACTGGCCTTCAGGTCAGTGGGAGTTAATTTGTGAGAGCAGACACCATAATGCAAGGCAGGGGATTTATGGCTATCTCAGGACAATGCAAGTCACTGATGGAGCCAAGATCAGCTGGGGTTGATTCAAGCCTCTGGCACAGTGGCAGTGGAGCTGTCAGGTATCAGGTCACATCAGCAGGTGAGGGCTGGGAGAGCTCAATCACCAATTCAGCCCAGGATCCGTGGGGATCAAGGGTCTTCCTGAATTATTTATTTGGTTCAACAGGTGATCTTTGGTCTTTAGATTATCTAATTCCACTCAGCCACCTCCATAATATATGATTTTTTTCTTTTTCATCTTCTGCCCCACTTTCCCAGTGAAAATTAATTTTCTTTCTTCTTCCTTTGCTCAGCCATGTGCTGAATCCCAGATGACTGTCCTTTCTTAGAGGAATATATAATAGGTGTCCATTTTCCCAGTGGCAATATCTAACAAATGCACAGCTTAGAATTACAAGTACTAGAGATAAAACATCCTTGAATAATGTCAATATAACTTTTCAACTAGCTCAATAGAGTATTAGTTCCAGTATGACAATGCCTTATTTTCAAACAGTTATTTATAGGGCTTTCATCAGGTTACCTGGGATTGTTTTATTTTTTTTTTTTTACTCTGTATAGTTCTTTTCTCCTTAATATTCAGCCTAAAACACCTCTGAAATCAGAGCTGAAAAACCTCTTGGTTAATTTGATGCTTCAAGTGTCAGTAAAATTTCCAGAAAGTACAAGAATTACAGAGGTCAAAAGAATCATTCCAACTTACACCTCAGTGTTCGTTCACAATGAGTTTCAAGATATCCTTTGGGATCAAAATGTTCTAGCCCCAGTTTCAATAAATGTAGCTTTGATTTTGGGTGGCCACTCACAACAACTTGAGCTGCTGTTTAAACAGCTTCAGTGACCATCACCACATTATTGGATTCTGCTCTATATAGTCTGCTCCTTGTGGTTTACAATCCCCCTATCTCATTCTGTGCCGTGAAGAGGAGAGCACTCACCATCAGCAACACATCCTCCAGGAGCAGAGAAGGCTGGTGGGACTGCAAACCCTCTCTAGATAGTCACGTACAGCATGTCATTAATACATTCTGAGTGTTGTAACTTCAGAGGCAGAAGAAAAGGGAGCAGTTCCAAAACTGGCATGGGGCTAAAAACCACTTTCATCTCAATTTTCACTGTGGGAAGACAGAGGTATGGAGGAGCCAGTAATTACCAGCTCATGTGAGACATCATTTTTGGTGTAACTGCTAGCTTATCATCCTGAGTGGACTTCTGCCTGTGCAGTCTCTGAGAGACATCCACCATAAGCTCTGTTAATTGGTCAGGCACCAGAACAGCTGTCAAAAATGTGCTCCGTCGGCATTTCCTTATAAAATCTATCAGCATGTCAGCCAGGAGTTTAGCTTTCAGAGATAAAAAAAGAATGGGAAAGGCATTTATGAGTTTGACAGGATTTTAGTGTAAAAGTTAAGCGAGGAGATGATGGTTTGGGAGAGACACACCAGAGGACAACCAACTGCTGCAGGTCCAGCACAATTATATTGGGGTCAGCCACCACTGAGGCACCTGTCTAAAGCTTAGCATTGCATTAATGGAAGACACTGATTTTCCAGACATCACTATGACATATTTTAACACAGAAGAAAATGGTCAAACTGTATTTGGATGCCTCTACAAGGATTTTTCTATTTCCTGCAGACTTACTTTGAAAAATGAATTCAGACATATTAAACACTTACTGCATTTGCAAAGTTTTGTAAGTTGCCAATAACTGAAAGCTGTGTTTGGGTGTGCAAATTTTTCTGCCATGTGTATCTCCCTGATAAAAATACAAGAGGTTCAGTAATGCAGAAATAGAAGAAAGTGCAACTGCTCTTATTAAAATTATGTGGCCAGTAAAGACAGCACTGTACTTGTTTAAAAAAATCATAGTTAAGCAGCTCATAAAAATGTTTTTGGCCACAGACATGGCCAAAGCCTTTAATGTACAAATCCACACTTTAGGACACATCTTTAACAAGCAATAAACATACATAAAAAGGTTCATATGTTAATGCAAGAAACTGCACTACAAAGATCAAGCCACCTCTGCAAGAGACGGAGCATGTAGTTAAATTTATCTCCAAAATCATTTTCATGCTAAGCTGCAATCTCATTTACCTAAAATTAATGAAAGAGGAAGGGAAAAAAAACCCCTAAAAATTATTATTAAAATGAACAGAACAGAGCATTTACCAGGTGTTCAGGCTCTCCACCTACCCTTTATCCTTCTTGACGTCTGACACTTTCTTTCATTCCAAAAAATGCATTAATAAGATCATGGATCATAACAATAAAACAGGTGGCATTAAAACCCTCTAATTTAGGCTTCTAGTTAAGGCATGTTATAGGCATTCACCTCCTTCCACTCACTATGTAAGGATGTCAGCCTCCCAACTTTAAAGATTAATGGGAATTTCATACAATTTTTCTTTAACCTGCAATTTATCCTACCCTAGAAGTTAAACCCTTCCTATTTCTTCATTCCTTCTTTCCTTCATGCTCAGCACTCTAGTCCTCTACTTTAGCTAGTCCTATACATTAGTACAACAATGAGTTCAGTGAGGTTACTGCTTCTACCAGAATCGGAAGACACAAATAGAAATTCCCTTGAGAAGCAAAATACCCAAAATACCCCAAATCTCCCTTTTCTCCATCTCATCTTTACCTGAGCAACACTTAAGGAAAAGTCAGGAGCTACTAAATAGCCTCACTACAGGTAATTACTCACTTGTATAAAGAGTACTGCTGCCTGCCCTTTTTATCCCCTTCTTGATATCTTCCTACAGGAATAAACATCCAGCCCTATGCCAGCGGTAACTTAGGTGCTTTAGTTTTTGTTTATTTCTTGTTTAACTCTATATAACATTTCTGAGTTCATCCTGAAAAAGTGGGAAATACCATGGCAGGAAGCTGATGAAGGTCCTCAATTGTCCATATTTAGCTTTATGGCAAATGAGGGAAGAAGGGGAGCAGAAAGAGGAACCGTTTGACAGAGCCACCTACAGACTGGGGGAAAGGGCCACCTACTTGTGGTACCTAATCACATGGACAAGATCAGCTAAACCATCACCAAAAACAACACTGGAATAAAGAACTGGAAAAATGGCAAGATCACAACAACCTTTCCCAGGTGGGACACAGGCAGAGGCAAGGAGGGAACATATGGAAGAGGAAGTCACGAAAAGAACTTAACAAAACAAGGGGTTTCATGAATTGTCAGACTAACATCAGCAGGGATATAATCTTAAAATGCTATGTGAGAAAAGGTAAGGCTTTAAGGCACTAGAGGGAGAAGTTCATGCATGGGGACAGTGTGGGACACTGCCCAAGGTGCACAGGGAAGAGGGAAGCGAGTGGGTGGCTGAGGCTGTTGTGGGAGGCAGCACAACCCCAATGCCCATCCAGAGCAACAACAGGGGCTCACACTGGAAGGAGACAGAGGCAAGGATGAGTTCAATGGGCAGATGTAGCCAAGGAGAGGCAGAGCTCGTGGGGCTGCGTGGGAGAGCTGTAATTCCTGCGAGAGGCGATCGTACATAAAAAATTCTCTTAGACAAATTGCCAACGCCCTCGCAGTGAGCTCTGCGACTCCAAATGCAGAGATGCTTCTCTGTGCCCTACGGCAGTCCTGCACAGGCACTGGGGAAATCTTCTTTTCAAGGAAGGTTTGAGTTCACACTCCTTTGACTCTTAACACAGCTTACAAAACCACAGCGGAGTATTTTTTCCCTGATAGAGAGAAGCGAAAGCAACAGAATTACAAGCTGGGAGAGGTGAAAACTAACTATTGCATGCAAGATATCACTTCTGAGGCCGGAGAGGGGAAATATATGCAAATATTTCTTGCTTCTGCCAAGGATGAGCCAGATTTGCAGAGCTGGAGCCTGTTCTCACTTTTATTAGGTTTTTTTGTAATTCTATTACAAAGTCAGTCCTGACTTCCAATGGTGTGAGATATTGCAGAATCACATCTAAAATATGCTAATGTCATGAGAATAATGATTACAAATCTTGCACCATGCTTTGTATGCTGCACAGGTACATCTTGGATTACAAGTGTCCTGAACGTGAATTTGTTTTCTGATTTTGATGCTTTTACTTGTTCTTTCTGGTACATATTCCACTGTATTTCTTTAACTGGAATTATTGTAGTAACTCCTTTAACACATTTTAGTCTTTTGCTTTGATTTATTTATGGAAGACTTCTTTTTTAATTAAAGTTCTTAAAACTTCCTGCCAAGGACTTTGAAATTTAAGGATTTGATTTAAGCTACCAGAGAAAGGCATTCACGATCACATTGGGATCCTGGTTTCTTCTTTTCAACACCAAAGCACAATTATATCTCTGTAATAGTTATGCTGAATATTAAAAGGAGCGATTATTACGGGGCATTTTAAATATCTGAACATTAAAAACCTAAAAGCACTAATCATAATTCTTTTGCCATATTAAAACATCACGAGTAAAGCAGGAGTTGCACTAAAGCAATAGTCATTAATCAGTATTTAAAATAAGACTGTTGCCAAATTATCTCTTAGGCTTAATTTCCTTGAACAGTATCATCCCACAGAGAGAAGTCTAGAGTATAACCTGACACATTACTATTCTTCAAGAGACTAGTCTACCACTGGCAATTGCTAACCTGTATTAGGTGCCCCCCTCTCCATCCCCCAACACTGCTAGAATCTCTCCTCCAACTTAGAGAGGCACAAATGTTACATTAAATACCCACCTGCCTTCGAGGCAGCCCAAGGCTGCTCAGTAATGTAGGCAAAATTTGATCAGTTATTTTGCCCTAACTCTACAGGTTGAAAGACTGAATTTGGTGCCAGCAGCAGAGCTGGATCCAGTGGAGGGCACAGAGGACTGTCAGAGCCAGTGACAGTTTCAGGAGGCCAGGCAGAATGGAGGAGAACAACTGTATTTTAGAGGCCACTGATTTTGGGCAGCTGGAGGAAGGGAGCATCAACCACAAAATGCCAATTCTGGCTCCTTGCAGGGCCTCTCCTGCCTGACCCTCACACAACACCATCTTGGTCCCCCATGCCCAAGTGGCTGGCCCCTGCTTCCAAGGGCACAGGGAAAGCCCCTGTGGAGTACCACTGTTGGGAACAATCCCTCACCTATGCCTGCAGCTTGCCCATCAGTCTCTTCTCTTCACACTCCATACCAATTAATAATCTAGCAATAAAATACTTTATAAAACATAATTAATCTAACCATTCTAATAAGAAAAGCTACACTGAGACTTAGAGGGTAAAGGAGAACATACAGTAGTGACACGGGTCTGTGCCAGGTTGGGCCAAACTTGCTGAAGTTCTGAGCTAAGTGCAGTAGAAAATTTTCCTCTTAGTATGACTAACTTCTTCCCTTCCTTCTCCTTCAGCTGAAAACAATCCCTGCAGAGTTACTTCCATCTGCAAAGGCAGGAGCCATGCATCTCTGCCTGCTGGAGAACACTCCAGAGTGGGAATATCATCAACAGGCACAAACTGCCATCCAAAATTGCCAGGTTAACCAGACTGGCAAAAGCACATGCACTACTCACCATCTAGATGTAGTGCTCATGATAGAGTGTGTCACTGGTGATTTGTGTTTGTATGAGGTGTTAAAAGCCTCAGGTTCAAAGAGGGAACAAATAAGCTGGTCTCTAATGCAAAGACATTACATCCTATTTTATACATATATATATTGCACCAAGAAATAACTCAAGAACAGGAGTTAGCTGTCTCTTTGCTATGCCTTTCATAAGTTTGCTCCCTCCACTTATGCTCCTTTTTATGGGGCACAGGAGAGCCATCTCTCATCTTGCCTGCTCTTCTTTCTCCCTCCCTTGTCCACAGCTAATTTTATCTCCCCCATGGCTTCAACTTTCATTTTCAACTAGCACTTACACTGTCATATCTGAAGCGTTCCTCTCCAGTCAACACATTATTTTAGCTCATCTTGCTCTCACTTCAGTTGTCCCCACTTCGCTCCATCAATGACACCACTGAGGAGCACTCATGTCTGAACTTCTGTTATGCCTTTCTTTATGCCACCCTCCTGGAATACTTAACTAGAATTAATATGAAACAGCATTCCCTTTCCCAGCTCTCAGTACTTTCTCAGGATCTGCTCTGACTGTAAGCCTTACCTCTTCCTCCCAAAACCAGCCAGAGATGACAACTCAGTTGCACGACTCCCAGTAATACCGGCTGCTATTTATTGTACTTGCTCTTTCAAAAAATAACCTTGCAAAAATAGCACCACCATCCCATTGTGACTGCTGTTAACCTGCACAGCCAAACAATCTCTGCACTACCACCCTCTTTCATTGCTCTTTGATCCTTTCCCATTGTTTTGTGATTTTTTTATTTTTTTTTTTACATTTGGTTTCCCACTTTTGGGAAAGAAATCTGTCTTCTGTGTGCATACAGCAACTACATCAGTGAAGACATTACCATAAAAGTGATAAGAAATAGTGCTAAGAGCTAGTTCTACTTTAATCCATTTATCCCACTCTGCCTTCCAGTAGTCAAAATGAAGATATGTCCAAGGGACCCAGTAAAGAATCAAATTTACATACCACAATAAGACATGAAATAGTTACAACTGCAATTGCTTAAGGATAATTCAGCCTATTATCCCCTTTTGTGTTATGGTGAAGTGTCTGGGCTATTGGTAAGAGCTGAAGCACATTTTAAAAAAAGTGGATTTTATGTGACAAACAGAAGAATGCTTCACTAACTTTGAAGAGTCACGAAGAATAAAAGAAATTGCAAATTAAAAAAAAGATTGCAGTTGTCCAGGGAATTTGGATATTTGTACTGGGACCAAAACAATGCTGCTTTTAATAAAGCTNTGCAATTGCTTAAGGATAATTCAGCCTATTATCCCCTTTTGTGTTATGGTGAAGTGTCTGGGCTATTGGTAAGAGCTGAAGCACATTTTAAAAAAAGTGGATTTTATGTGACAAACAGAAGAATGCTTCACTAACTTTGAAGAGTCACGAAGAATAAAAGAAATTGCAAATTAAAAAAAAAGATTGCAGTTGTCCAGGGAATTTGGATATTTGTACTGGGACCAAAACAATGCTGCTTTTAATAAAGCTGCCGCCACTGCATATCATATAAACGGCCACTTTTCAGCCCAAGGCACCATACAAAAAATGAACCCAGTTTGGCAATCACTACTTAGCCTTCACACTCATTAGTTTTTATCTAAACCAGTCTGAGCTGATCAAATTTTCTCATGTGCTGTTTAGGTAAGGATCTGAATGCATTTTATAAGGGTATATTCGTTAGCTCCACAAAATAGTTTAATGTCTCTCTAATACTTGATATAAACAGCATTGCAATACATAGGTTCTCTCCTCTAAAGGAGAGAATATTCCTCTGAAAAATGGCTTTTACCTGCTGCTGAAAGTAAAAGTAAGTCCTACAAAACAATCTTAGGTTGCACATAGATAATTCAGAAAGCACCTTCATAATCATGGTCTCTCCTATTTCAAAATTCTTATCCGATCTGGAACACTCACTTCAGGAATGTCACTGCCATTTAGCAGAGAAGCCCTGTCTGCATGTAGCTACAATTCAATGTATGAATGTCTTTATTGAAACCCATCACTCTACCAAATGACTGTCTGTCTAACGACAATCTGAGGGAGAAGAGCAGAGGTGAAATGAATATGTAGACAGGGCCACTATTCCAGCTGCAGATAATTTGTCATTTAAGCGTATTTGGGACAGACAGATAGGTGAGGCAGAACAGAGACACTTCCACTGACAGGGTCCATTTTGTACTACTCTGA